>VMDO01004092.1:0-31227 GCA_007922755.1 Pedetes capensis
TTTAAAATATAAAGGATAAGAATATATATAATTTAAATAAACCCCTATATGCACTTATGTAGCATTTCAGTATTACCACTCTTAACTTAAAAAAAAAAAAACCATTGATTTCATGTTTAACAGCTAGCATCTACTAGTGTCTACTAAAACATTCACTGAATTGGAGGAAGACTTAAAGAAAGAGAGTGAGAGTTCCTTACAGTTATATTAAAGACAAGCAGCTCCCTCTATAGTCTGTTTGGCCTACTTTGTTTAATTACTTGCTTTGTGAACATCTCACACTCTTCTATTTACTCCTACTCTGCCTCTCAGCATGAAAGCTCTTTGAAAGGATAATTATGTTTAACCTGGTGCTGAGAAAACTGAAAGAGCTGTCTAAGCTCAGCATGAAGTGAGTTACATCAAGCAACTAAGCAAGAGCTGAAATGTGGAAACTGGACAGCATCCAGTTCCTCACCTGAGTTAGGTTCCCGGCATGAAGCCTTGGGATTTTTATGTGAGGCGAATTCCCTATAAGCACTCACACACATACTCAGATCTAACAGAAAAAAAAAAAAAAAAACCTCTATCCTATACTTTATTCATAACCTTGCTTCTTTCCATTAAAACAACTTACAAAAATGTTATATAGAAAAATTAACCATTTTTTCTACAAAAGATACTGCTTAAGACATAGTTGTATCAAAGCAATGTTTAGGACATTTAAAAATGAGTTCAAGTAGAGAGGTTTTTGTTTTTGTTTTTTAAGAGTAATTCCATCACTCATATAAAAAAAAAAAACTAAGTGATTCTCCCAGGAATCAATATCCTCAGCCAGCAAGTGATTAAGTTAGTCAGCCAGAACCTATTCAAATTTAAATATGCCACTTTTAAAAAGTATCTTTTCACAGCACTTGGAAGGCAGAAGCAGGAGGATCTCAAGCCAACCTGGAGTATACACAGAGACTCTCTCTCAAAAAAACAAAGAATAAAAATAAGTAAATAAAAATATCTTTTAAATTTCACCAACTCAAGATGTGAGAGCTTTTAACCCAAGACATTTATTTTTACATAACTCAAAGTATGTCCCCAAAACAAAGGACAACAAGAAATCAACTGGATTAATCGTTTCCTAAAGCAGAAAATTACTTTTCATGCAATAACAAAACTGAACTAGTAAAAATATATTAATCCATTCAGTTCAGAATTTATAATGTATTTCCAAAATAGCAACCTTGAGAGAAATTTCTTCTGTTGCTTTTTTTCAATATCTCCTTTGTAAAGCAAGGTCAGTTTAAAAATATTTTTTTCCAAGCCAAGGTAAAGAATGAAAGACTTCCAAAATTAACTCCTATATATCTTATACTTTATGTAGCAAGGTTTTTCAGGTGTTACAAATTTTCATTGTCTCTTTACTATCAAGTAAAATAAGTCAAACACTTTATTCTTTCAAATAATAAGTCTGTCTTTACCAAAAACTTTTAGCATTCAGATTTTTACTAAGCTGGTGTAGCCTTTCTTTTATAGTAATTATTTTCAAGTTGTATTTTACTGGATGGCCTGGATTAATCTTTGGGGACAGAATTCAAAAGCAAATAATTCTGCAGTCTTTGCTTAAGTTTAATAATAATTTCACTGGGAGTTCCTAACAATTTGAAAATACTGGCCTGATTTATGACAACTGTCAGCTCTAAATGTATGGTGAAGACTTCAAATTTTTTCTCTTGTTGAGGAAAAAAAGTTTTTTTCTCTATATAAGGAATTATTTTATTGTTTTCTCTCTCACCTCATCTCCAAGGCATCTAACAAAGTAACTAAATTCTTTATTATAAGTATTTGACCATGTACTAATTACACAAATTAATAGGTTTCATTGGGACATTTCCATACATGCACGTATCATGCTTGAAACAAAAATTTTTGTTTGAACTGGTGTTCAATGTAGCAAATTCAATGTGGTAATCCTTACCAACTTGAAGTTTGGTTTTTCTCTGTGTCAAGTTTTATATCGTTCAACATATGCACAAAAAAGTCTTACTTTTCTATTTATATGCATTTCAAGGGTCATGATAAAACAAAAAGCTTGGGCTTTTTATTGTTAAGAACGTGTTATTTGATGCTATCGAGGAGGGAAAAAATACATACTCTCATCGAATAGTTCATGTGTCTTTTTTAAATAATCAGAAACATAACACTACACCATATCTTCATGAAGAATAGTCTTTCCATAATAGGGTTACTGTTGGCTAGTACTGAAATTTATTTTATTTACTTCCATTAAAAAAAAGTTCCTATAACACAGTTTGAAAATCACTCAAGGATACATATTTAATGACTTATGTGGAAAAACCTACGTGTAAAAAAGTAACCCAAATCATACTAGCTGTAATACACAGAAATGCCACAATACATCCTATTAGCTTGTTGCTTTGCGTTTTGGAAATCTGGCTGAATAGAGCTATATCAACTTCACTATCTTATCCTTCCTCTGCATCTCAAGTGAGAACAAGGATCATATCACACTGAAATTCCAATTCAAAACAAAGACAGCACCACTATATTTTAAAAGGGCAGAAAAACGTATCCTTCAAAACACTTTACCGCCTTTATTTTCCAGCTTTCAAAGTTTCAAGTGTTACACTTTCTACAAATTGTTAACAGTACTCAAATTCCCCACCTTTCAAGGTTCACAGCATCAAAATCTCTTTCACTACCTTAAAAAGGAATATTCTACCAAATCTCACGGCACTGACATTTTTAACAAAGAGAATTCACACTAAAAGATAATTGCTTGGAATGAGTGCCTGTATTTGGGAAAGTGCTATTATCTTGGTAGCCCACAGAAACTGACTGTAGGAATAAGATGAATGGTGATGAGGCCAAGGAGCATCAAGTGGGAAATACTATCTGAAATCCCACAGGTACACAGTGAAAGATAAGAGATTTCTATCCCAGAAGGTAGCTTCATTATTTCATGTAAGCAATCCAAAGCATGTTAAACAGCAAAACCATTTAAAAGCATTTGAAAATGTGGCCATTACCCTATGTATGTTATCATTAACCCCCTCGAGCTTTTGGGAATGCTGTTGCCGCCCCACCTCATCTCTTCTTCAAAACAGTATTTTTTAAAATATCTGTATTTAAATCGCAATCTTACAACCCGGCCTAGAGGCATCTGTAAATGCCTACGCCGCCGAGTTTGGCTGTGGTTCCTAGTAAATTAACGCCATTAGGTGTGATGTTTTACGTCTGGCAACATAAACACCATCTCCTACTCCCGTGGATACACTTTTCCTGAAAGCACTGCACCTGCAGACGCGGCCCAGGCCCCGCACGCTGAGGCATTAAACTCTAAGCAGTCACGACCTGCACTCACAGTAGAGCCACATGGTCACATCAATGAGAAGGATTATCTGGCCCCAGGCGCCCTCGCTCCAGTCCACTGCATCTCCGGAAGGGGCAGAGGAGAGCGAGGGTGAAAGGAGGCGAAGAGGAGCGCCTCACAACAGAGCTGACACTTCCCCTCTGCTCTCAAAGCCATTTCCACAACCGCGCACCGGGGAGGCGCCCGGGGTGTCAAGGGTCCCACCAAGCGACCAACCTTAGATCAGGGCCGCGCGAACCCTCCCACGGGGACATGGCGTGGCCACCTGGCCCACCCTCCGGGGCGGGAGCGGTGCGCGGCGGCGCTGGTCCCCGCAGCCCGCTACCCGGAGCGCGGCTCCACCTCTCCCCAGCCGCACGCCGGGGAAACGCTCGGCGCTCGCCGCCTCCCCGACCCGCGGGAAGGAGGAAGCAGCGCTCTGGCGGACCTACATTTTCTGCGCCTCTCGTCACGCGCCGCGGGAAAGGCGAGGAGGGCGGGGAAGAGGGAAGACGCGGCAGCGACCCACCGAGAGGGCCGGCGCCGGGGGCGTGCGCGCGTGTGCGCGGCGGGGAGGGCGGCCCGGGCGCCCACCGGCTCCCGCTCCCGCCCGCGCCCCTTACCTGCCGGGGTCGCTCCGAAGACTCGCACCACCGGAACCTTCTTGACAGGGACCTGGGTGAGGGGAGACTGGCAGATATCCAGCCCCTGCAGCGGACTGGCCATGTAGTAGTCGGCAGTCACTATCCTCACTGAAAACATGTTCGCCGCCGCCGCCACCGCCTCTCCTTCACTGGCCACCTGGCAGCAGCAGCGGCAGCGGCAGTAGCAGCGGCGGCGGCGGCTCCCTCCGCAGCGGCGCCCCCTCCCCTCCTCGGCTCGGCCCCCTCTCCTCGCACAGACGCCGACGGGAGCGGCGGCGCGCGAGGCGGTGTAGCTGTTGCCGCGCCCCCTCAGAAGCACCAGGCGACAGGCAGCGGGGGAGAAGCTCTCGCGCGCTCGTCGGTGCTAGTGCTGCCGCCACTGCCGCCGCCGCCGGGAATCACACGGGCTCCTCGGTCCCAGGCTGCAGCTCTTGTTGCCATGATGATGATGTCACGGACGCAACCACTGGGGGAGGGGAGAAGGGGTGTGTGTATGTGTGGGGAAGGGAGGGCTCTGAGTAGTTGGGGGAGGGGGCTCGGAGGGAAAGGGAGGGAGCTGGGCGGGCGCCCTGGCAGGACACCGGTGGAGGGCGTCGAGGTGTTTTCTCCCCCGCCCTGGACACGCAGGGAGGGAGGAGGCTGGCGGAAAGCCGGCCCGCGCCGCGCGCGGGAGAATCGATGACTCGGCCGGTGGGCACGGTCACCTGGGCGAGAAGCATTGGAGGGGTAGGGGAACACCGATATCATGGATGGGCTCGGAGGGGCTTGCGGGAGGGGGATGCCAGAGTTCAGGGCCGTTTTTGGCGGCTGTGCGGGATTGGCCGGAGCTGCGATCCTCGCGCCCGCCTCGCCGACCGCCATTTCACATCTTGTAGAAGAGGCGGGAGCAGCAGCGGAGACGGTTTTTCGCGAGGTAAGAGGACCCGCCCGCCGGAGGAGGGAGGCGCGGCGCAGATCTCGTGCCGCCGCGGCCTCGCGGGAGAACGGGAGGGGCCGGGCGCGGACGCGCCGGCCCTTCTCAGGTAACGCGGCGCTCAGCGCTGGGCCCGGGGGAAGTGCGAGGGGCGGGGGCGCGCGAGCGCGGGTTTCGGCCTATGAAAGAGCCGCTCTGGCGTTTCCCTCTTCCCCAACGTGCCTCGCGGCCCGCCGCGCCCCTGCTCCCTCTTCTCGGTTCTGCTGCAGTGTCTGCGAGCGGCCACTTAATGAAATTTATTCGCTCCCGGATCTGCCCAACCTTGCCAGGGGTTGGCAGATCCAGTGCACAGGGATTTCCCACCACCGTGGTTTTCTCCCACCCCTTGCCTTCCCTCTCGTCCTATTATAGGCTGCCTTGGTTTCCTCTGCGGTTCCGCAGGCTGCAGCCCCGGCACGCGCAAGTACATGTAAGGACATGTCAGCTCCCAGTGACCTCCCTCTATCCGACCTCCCTCTATCCCTCCTCCCTCAGCGGAATGAGGATTTAGAGCCTTTCAGAGGAAATTTTGGCTGAAGAAAAAGCGGTGAAAGTCACTGCGTTAGATGTGGACTCCCAGTGTTATTCATTAACACGTTATGTATAAAAGCAAAAGAGAGTGGCGGAGGACCGTTAGAACAACTTTATTCACAACTCGAGAGGGGGGTTAAGTGGTGCAGTTAGAGAATAAAAAGAGGAGGGATAGTAGCAGATGCAGCTGGTCTGGCTGTTAAATGAGAACCTATGGGGTTTTGTCTGACTTGGTCACTAATATTGGGCATGACCTTGGATAAATAATTTGGTTTCATTGAGCCTCAGTTGTCTCATGTAAATTGAGATTCTCTTAAAAACTAATCTTTAAGGATTTGTAAGTAATAGGGAGAAGCCATGTTTCGAGTTTGAAATTTGCCACTGAATTAGGACTTGACAGTCATTTCCAGTCTACCTAAAGCAGAGATCATCCTTTCACGCTTATGTATTATACAGGTGCGTTTTTGCTGGTTACTGTGTTGCCTTGTATTTAAAATGTGAGAGCTCCTCATTTGGAATCGTTGCGGGTCTTCAAATAGGAAAATTAAAAGGCTCAAGAGGATAGGTCACTGAAAGAAGCTGTCTGTAAATTCTATAACATAAATAATAATAAGAACTTGGAGAGATTTGAGACTAACACAGTAAGGTAGCCTACAGTTCTTAACCTCAGAACATTATTATAAACATAGGTGGCACTATTTCTAATGTGTAAGAAATTACCTAATAACAGTCTTAAGAGGCAAAATATCTCAAGGCTTTCGTAATGATGTAAAATATATGACTACCATGTGCAAGGTCCTGGGTTCATCTCCACCATCGATAAATATCTAGATGCATTTTCTGGTAAAATAAATATTTTGTATAAACAGAATGTCAGATGTACAATACCAGTGATTCTTGTGTTGTTCCATACCACCTACATTGTTCTTTAAAATGTAATATTTTGGCCCTTAATGAATTACATTTTGGAGGAATGAGGCCTGGAAATCTGTATTGTTAGCAACCCCACCAGCCACCCCCATGTTTCTCAAGCAATAAAAGACTGAGAATCCCTGTATTGTATTATAATCAGGTGCATCCATGAGTATTAAGTTACAATATTTCTAACTGACAAAAGGAAGCAGTATCAAAATAACAGATTACCTATTTCTAGAAAAGATTCTTTCTCCTTACCTCTTAAATCAATATTATTTACTTTAAGAAAAGGTAGTTGTGACCATAATCCAAATCCTTCAAAAAACTTCAAAGAAAGAATGTTCACTCTTGAAAAAAACATTTGTAGCATGAAATTAGGAATACTGTGTCCATTACATGTAATTTAGTTGATGCTCAAATTGCAAACCTGACAATAGTCCTCTAATTAACTACTATGAAATGTTTTTATAAATACACTCTTCCAAAAGAAAAAATCTTAGAATTTCAAGTCAGACAATGAGAATTTTAAACCTTCATTTGCTAGATGAGTTTGTCAGATCACTTTATTTTTGAATGTATTTCCTCATGTGTGAAATGGATAGTCCTGTTTTAACTTCTCAGAGATGTACTAAGGCTCAAATTCAATAATGTGGGTGAAAATTTATATCCAAATGTTTAATTCATCTAAAAATGATAAAAATCACGTGGAATTGCCTTATCTATGTACAATACGAAAAATGCCAAAATGTAACAATAACATATTTAATATTCTTATAATTCTTATAAGAATAAATTCTTATAATTTATTTTTAATAAATTATACTTAATATTCTTAAAGCATTTCTTTTTTTTCAGTGTTGCTTCTCTTTGCCAAGTGGTTTGAAATATGGTGAGAAATAAAATAGACATAGTTTCTGTCCTTACAGAGTTTATAGTCTAACATTATTAAAACGTATTTTAATCACATAAATTAACATTTTGTCATGTCTTTTAGTTCACTGACCTGTGTTCATCATCTTATGCCTTTATTAGAAGCCTGCCTAGCTTTCTATATCAGTCTTTTAGTTAATATCTGCCTGGTAGCAATTTATTACCTAGAATAGAAGGCAATGGCTACCATAGTTTTGTGGCAGATACTGTGTGATGTTTTATTCAACACACATACAAACCCCCTGTAGGTTATTTTTCTGTACTTTAGAAGATGGAATATAAAAAACTACTGTTTCCGGATTCCCTTGCAGCTAGAGTGCTGGCATGAAATTAGTGGTCTGCTGATAAATATTTAACAGCTAAGGAAGAGGGAACTCTTAATTTGTAGCATTTCCTGATTTTCATGCTACTCCCAAGCTATCAATATGACCTTCACTGAATGTGAATTGGAATAGGTGCTAACAATCAGGAGCTGGCTTCAGCATGGTCCTAGTTTCCAGCAGTTAGATATATCCATTCAAGATGTGTTGGTGAAAGTGAGCAACATGATGCTCCACCTGCACTCAGGAAGATGGGATGTCTAGCAAACACCATGATGAGAGTGTCTGGCTCTTCTAGGTAGCTAAGGAAGAGTTCTGTCATTTAATTCTGGAGTTACAGATGCTAACTGGCACCTGGTGCTGGGGAGCTTCCACTAGAATAAGTCTGATGTGGGATGTGTTTTCTTCCTGGTTTGGTCTTTTCTGGATGTTGTTTCTAACTATGTATCATCTAAACCTGATTCTCTGGCTCTCTGAGAGTTCTGTGATCTAAATAATATCCATTCATCTGCTAGTTAAACTGGCCCATTCACGTCAGCCACATAATTTGTGGGCTTCAGAGCAAAATGAAAATGTAGGGTCTCTAGTTCAAAATGCAGAGATAAAGTACCATTGTCTATACAAAATATAAAGCTTATTTTTCTCTTCTCCTTTCTCTCCTGTCATTGGTTGTGATGTGTTATAATTTGCTGCTTATTTATTTATTTGAGACAGGGTCTTGCTATATAGATCAGGCAGTCCTGCATTATCCTCCCAGGTGCTGGGATTGTAGGCATGCACCACTACACTAAGCTTAATTTGCTTTTTAAAGTCATTTTTTAAAAATAAATATTTAACTTCTTAGAGTGAATTTTACCATTAATTTTTATATTGTGTAATGATATTTTAAAATGCAAACATAAGAGCCTTTCACTCACATGTACAATCACCACAATTATCCAATTGGTACTTTGTTGTGTGTACATCTATATGAATTTTGTGCTGTCAGAACACTGTAAACTCTGCACAAAATTAAACTGTTTCCATTTCTCCTTGATATGCATGCATTCTACCAACATTCTCTCCCTTATGCTTACATAATGTGCTTGTGTTGTACTCACTTTGTGACTCTGATTTCCTACACTTTATAAGTCCACCAGAATCATGTCCTCAGGAGGCATCATAAAAACTATATGCAAATGTGTGGCAAGGAGAAAAGGACATGTATAATCTCTCATTGCATATACCATATATTCTCAAATGTAATCCATACCCTTTCAACAGTTTTAGGGAGCTGCAAAATCAGGTGCCGATTAGAATAGTGTGCAGATTAGATTCAGGATCAAGTGTCAGTAACCACAAACCCTGGTATGTTCTATTGTATTCCCCAGACTTCACTTATAAAACAGACGTTCTTACAAAAAAGTACTGTATTAGGAATTTCAAGATGGTTACTGCAGATCCTTAAGCCAAACACTGGGCCCTATTGAGGTGCACCGGGTTACATGCCCATAAAGCTGGTCCTAAGCTCTGAGTTTTTCAAGGGGGCTCCTGGCATTTTGGGTGAAACAATTCTTCATTGTACAGGACATTTAACATTCCCATCACCTAGGCACTACATGCTACTGTGACAATCAAAACTATGTACATTTCTAATGTGGACACAAAAGAGTTGTTGTTCTCCACTGAATTCCCAGAGTGGACTCCACTGTCTGCAGCTATGAGGCATGACCACTACAAAGGCAAGAAATACCACCTACAGCTTTTGTTAGCAATTCTCAATGAAAGCCATATACAAAAAGCTAAAAATGGGATGGGGTGCAGCCCAATGATAAAGCACTCACAAGATGTATGTGCAAGAACCTGGACTCAACCCCTAAGTACCACAAAAAAATAAACTAGAAATATATGTATACATATACAAATATGTGTATACATTAACACTTCAACATATTATACATGAAACAAGATAACCTAGATCATTCTGTTTCCTTTAAACAATAAGCCACATAGGGATATATTTAAAGCTATAACTCTATAAACTTGGCTCTGCCTTTGCTAACTATAAACCTTAGTTTCTATGAGTCTTAGTTTTCCGTTCAATAAAACAAGGACAATAGTATACTTACCTTTGGTTTTAAGTCATTCACCAAAAGCCAATTCACTAAAAAAGTTTACCAAGAATAACATTTATTAAGTACATTCTAGATGAATATTCCCTAAAATAAGTATTTGGTAAATGTAGCAAACTAATTATTGGCAAATTAACTTTTAGCAAATTGGGGTGCCTTCCCTCCTATTGGGGATGTTTAGGATTAAATGAAGTAGCAAGACAAAATGCTTAGCAAAGTTCTCAATAAACCTTAGCTATACCCCGCCCCCAACATTTACACTTCAAGTCCTGTCCACTCTCTCCTGAACATTCCCTGTTCTTGTTCACCCAATTATTGTCCTTTTGTGGACTTTCACTACCTTGTTGTTGTTGTTCTTGTTAAGTGCCGTCGAGTCGGTATCTGACTCATAGCGACTCTCATAAGGTTTTCAATGGCTGACTGTTTTTCGGGATTGCTTTGGGAGTGGATTGCCAGGCCCTTCTCCCATTTTTGTGGTGCTGGGAATTGAACTTGGGACCTCAGAGACTGCAGTGCAGCGCTCTACCAACTGAGCTAAATCCCAGCCCTTCACTACCTTATAGGCATACTATTGAAAGTCACTTATTAGTCTCCTGGCTTATTCCCCTCCAGTATTATTTTCCACATTATCACAAAGGTGGTCTACCACTTATTACCAATGCTGTTGTTAGGTGCTGTAGAGTCTGGTCCAACTTTTAGCGACTCAGTGATCACAGAATGAAACACTACCCAACACTGTGCCATGCCCAGCACTATTGTCAGTTCTTCTCTGCTGTTCAATGGCTGATTATTTCAGGAGTTGGTTGCTGAGTCCTTCTCCCAAGCCTACTGCGCCTGGTATTTGGAGAGTCTTTCATCCAAATACTAACCCGCTTGACTCTGCTTAGTTTCTAAGATCTGACAGGTTCGGATGCTAGGGTGGTATTGTTGTAGCCTCCTTATTATTTATGGTTTAAAAAAAAAAAAGAAAAAGAAAAAAAAATTATGGTATACAAGCTTCATGGTTTGGCCTGCATATTCAGCATCTCTTTTCCCTCTCTTTTCCATTTATTTTCTAGTACCACTAGAGTATTTGTAGTTCCTTAAACATGCCATTTTGAAAAAACATCTAATCTGTGTGTTTGCCTTTCTAACTGAAATATCTTCCCCTTTACTGTTCACGAAATTCTTGTTCACCTTTGAAGTTTTAGCTAAAAGACCACTTCCTTGTGAAGATTTTCTTCATTTCTTCAAGCAGATGTAAGTATTATTTTGAGACTTCCATTCTATTTGTACATGTTTCTATTCTAATGCTTATGCCATTATAGTTGTTTGTTTACAATTTTAATAAACTCTTCTTGAAGGAGAAGACTTTGTTTTTTCATCTTTTCTACATTAATGCCAAGTACAGTGACATTTGTTGATTTTTTTTTTTTTTTTTTTTTTTTTTTTTTTTTTTTTTTTTTTTTTTTTTTTTTTTTTTTTTTTTTTTTTTTTTTTTTTTTTTTTTTTTTTTTTTTTTTTTTTTTTTTTTTTTTTTTTTTTTTTTTTTTTTTTTTTTTTTTTTTTTTTTTTTTTTTTTTTTTTTTTTTTTTTTTTTTTTTTTTTTGTGGTGCTGGGGGTTGAACCCAGGGCCTCGTGCTTGCATGCTCTGCAAGTGCTGGACCACTGAGCTGCACATCAGCCCATTTTTTTTACTTTTTTTTTTTTTTGAAACAGGGTCTTGCTAAGTTACACACACTGCCTCTGGTCTTGAACTTGTGATCATCCTGCCTCTGCCTCCCGAGCCGCTGGGATTACAGGTGTGCACCACTGCACCCGACTGGATTAAAAAAAAAATTTTAACTCTTTACAATGCTCTCAATTGCCTTCCCACCACGCCTCCATTTTACAGATCAGTAAGCTGAGGCTTAAAGAAGTAAAACCATTTAGTGAGTACTCATGTGCCTCTAATTCTACACTTGTTACTTTTAATTCTGTGCTAGGATGAAACTTTTGAGTAGCATCTATATACTAGTTATTTCTATTGTAGGAAACAGCCTTTTTTGCACTGTTTTTCCTTTCATCTGTAATCTAAATAATAGGTAGAAGGACATGGTGATTACACAAGATTTGTATTCTGTTCTTCGATCATTTGGCTTCTCTTATTTGTTTTCTAGTAAGTTGAGTAAAATTCAAAGTAAATTATTCTTCATGTCATTTCTTTCCTTTACCTTCACTGAATTGAGTTTTCTTACTACAATAGGAGCAAATTTCTAATGCACTTATCCCAGTGGTCCTCAGCCAGGAGAGATTTTTGCTCTCTAGCAGACATTTGGCATAAGGATAGAGAGAGAGAGAAATAGAAATATAGAGATAGAGATGGAGGGAGAAATATGAGTTTTGATTATTACATCTAAGAGAGAGCTACTGGCATCTAGGAGGTAAGAGGTCAGGGATGTGCTAAACATCTTATAATGCCTACAACAGCCTCTGCAATGTGGAGAATTATCTGATCTAAAGTGTTAGTCATGCAGAAATTGATCTAGTCTAAAGGAAATTTGGGGGGCTAGGATTTACCTCAGTTGGTAGAGCGCTGTTCTGCAGTCTTTGAAGTCCCGAGTTCCATTCTCAAAACCACAAAAATGGGAGAAGGACTTGGCAATCCACTCTCGAGGCAATCCTGAAACAAGCAGCCATGGAAAACGCTATGAGGGTTGTGCTATGTGTCAGACACAATTCAATGGCACACAGCAACAACAACAACAACAACAAAGGAAATTTTTACCCCTTCATCTAGCCTCTTGCCTTCATGAAATGATGATGGAAAAGAAACTCCTTCCTAGAGGAATATGGAAGCCCAAAGTAAATATAACAAACTTTGGAGGCAATTGCTGTCAGCTATACCCAGTCCCAAAAAGTTCTGCCGTTGTCCTCAGTTTATCTGTAGCACCTGCTTGAGTAAAAGATGTTGTTAAGTACTGTTGAGTCATGTCTGATTCATAACAACCCTCATAGGTTTTTCAATGGCTGATTGTTTCAGGATTGCCTAGGGAGTGGATTGCTACATCTTTCTCCCAGTTTTGCTGTGCTGGAAATCAAACTCAGTACCTCACAGACTGCAAAGTGGTGCTGTACCCACTGAGCTAAGTCCCAGCCCCATAGTAAAAGATAGGCAGGTAAATATTTATTGCTTAATAATAAACTATTTGTTGGCTAAAAGAATAGATCTTTATTTCTTTGTTTTTAAATCAAAGGAGTCAAATTAATGATATTGTTAGATTAGATAAATTTTTTGAACAAAGATCTGTTAATTTTTTAACTAACTAATCTACTCAGTTACTGGAGGAAGTAAAATTTTTCTCAACAGATTCTCCCACTTGTATTTACTGGTAGTAATATTCCTAAGGAGGGACCGTTGAGCCTATAAAAGATGATGTTAAAGGGCTAGGCATGTAGGTAGGTAGTAGATCACCTGCCTGGCATGCACAAGGGCCTGGATTCAATCTCCAGCACTGAAAAACATAGGAGAAAAAAAAAAAAAGAAGAAGAAGCAGCAGCTTTCGGAACAGAGTAATTTTAGAACTGATGCCTGAGCTTTTTAGGACCCTCATTTAAATTACATATCCAGAATTGATATTGGAACATTTCCTATGGATTATGGATAGTCCAGAAGAGACCAAATACCCACAATGAATACATTAAGTTCCCCATTTGGATAATTAAAATATAAAATCCTTAAAGCAAGTGTCTATTTAGAACAGTATATGAAGGTAGTTTCCCTAGCCCCAAAGTCCCCACAGCATTTTTGTGTTCACAACTTAAGTTAAATTCCAGGAAAACATCCCCTAATAATCTCTGTTATTGGCATGAAACTCTCCTGATTTTGATCCTCATGCTGTATCATTCCAGAAACCAGGAAAGACTATTCTCAGGTAAATATAGACAAACATTTGTATTTCCATATTTCCTTAATCAGATGCATATTTTTAGCTTTACAGTTTTAAATGGAGAGCACAGAAAATATAGACAAGCATAAAGTATAGAATATTCTGTCTTATCCAGAGGCAGGCCAATTAACACTTTAGTCAAATTTTTTCTAGAAAATTTTTCTGTAAATATATTACATAACAAAAACAATACCCTAGGTTTTTTTGCTTGGTATTATGGCAGAAGCTTCCTATGGGAGTTAAAATTTTATATACATTGTTGTTGTTAGGTGCTGTCAAGTCGGTATCCAACTCATAGTGACCCTCATAGGGTTTTCAATTTTATATACATTATCTACTTATTTATTCTGATCCCATTAGATCTCAGAAACCAAGCATGGTTGGGCCTGGTCAGTAGTTGGATCGGGGACCACCTGGGAATACTGGGTGCTGTAGGCTTGGGAGAAGGACCTGGCAGCCTACTCCCCAAAATATAATCAGCCGTTGAAAACCTTATGAATAGCAGAGAAGCACTGACAATACTGCCAAGCATGGCTCAGTGTCAAGTACTATTTTTTCTGTTGTACATAGGGTCATTATGAGTGGGACCTGACTACTTGACACCTAACAACAATAACAATTTATTTAGCAGTACTGGGGGTTGAACCTAGAGCCTTGCTCATGTGAGGCAAATGCTCTACCTTTAAGCCACAACCCCAGATCCCTTTTTTGAGACAGAGTCTCCCTAAATTGTATAAGCTGCGTTTGGCCTTGATCTCATGATCCTCCTGGCTCAGCCTCCTGAGTCCCTGCAATTAGAGGCATGAGCTACCAGGCAAGATCATATGCATTATTTAAATGACTACAATATATGCTTTACTGTAGACATAGGATAGTTAACTTATTTTTCCACTATGGGACAACAACAGAATGGTGCAATTTTTACATTACACAGAACTTTTTCCATTGAAAACCTTGTTCCATTTAAGATGCAATCCTTAACATTTTAAGGAACTTTATAGTGCATTATTGGACAAGGACACCAGTTACTGGAACTTGCCATATTCCTTCTCCACCAAAGATAAATGGAATATGATATTCTTTTTGCTTGCTTTGCTTTTTCTTTCCCATCTTCTGTCCAGTTAACTCTTAAGATTTTGGCTTATTTGGGCACAGTGGCACACGCCTGTAATCCCAGCAACTCAGGAGTCAGAGGCAGGAGAATTGTAAGTTCAAGGCCAGAGGTAGCCTGCATAATTTAGTGAGACTGTGTCTCAAAATAAAAAATTTTTAAAGAAGGGACTAGGCTCCAGGTCCATGGTAGAGTGCTTGCAAAGTATGTGCAAGGACCTGAGTTCAACCACCAAGTCAAAAAAAAAAAATTACCTCAAAGATTACTCCCTCAGGGAAACTTTCCCCAACTCTATATTTGGTTAAGTTCTCTATTATAGCTTTAATTGTACTATTTCCTTTTTCTATAACAGATACCTCTGGCTGTAATGGGCTGGGATTTATCTCAGTTGGTAGAGCACTGCGCTGCAGTCTCTGAGGTCCTGAGTTCAATTCCCAGCAACACAAAAATGGGAGAAGGACCTGGCAATCCACTCCCAAGGCAATCCCAAAACAATCAGCCATTGAAAACCCTATGAGGGTTGCTATGGTCAGATACCGACTCAAAGGCACCTAACAACAACAACTGATTGTAATAATCTACTTATTTGTATGATAGTTGATTAATTTCTGCTTCTTCCCTTGGATTAGAATACTACAATCATTATCTGGATAAGAAGTGATTATAATTGTGTTATAAACACAAGCTGATTCACATGATTCCGTGTATATCACTATAATGAGACAAGTTAAAGCTTGAGATTTAAATACAATTAGTCAAGCTGAGTGTGATGGCACATGCCTGTAATCTTGGCACTAGGGCTGCTGAGGCAGGAGAATCATGAGTTCCAGGCCAGCTTGGGTTACATAATGACACCCTGTCTCTAAAAATAAATGAATGAACAAACAAAATTAGTCAAAAGGTATTTATGTGCCAGGACTTACCTTAAGTGTTGGGAAGACAGAAATGAAAATCACAAGCATAATTTCAGCTGTCTTTGAGCTAATAGTCTAGTGCAGAGGTCAACAAACTTCCTGTTAAGGGACAGATAGTGAATATTTTAGGCTTCACAGGCCATATGGTCTCTCTTACAACTACTGAACTTTGCTGTTGTAGTGCAAATGCATTAATAAACAATACATAAACGAGAGTATGCCAGGTTCCAATAAAACTTTATTTAAAAAACAGGCTGCAAGCTGGATTTAACTCAATGGCCATCATTTGTTGACCCCTGTTCAAATGGACAGCTATTAAACAGATTACTTGAAGAGATGATTACTTCAAACTAAAAGGACAGGGTACAGTGAAGTCACATGGCAGAACTGTTAATCTAATCTGGGGAGTGAAGGTTTCTTTAAGGAAAACAGCTTTATGATTTAGGAAGAAGAGTTGTTAAAAGTACCAACTACAGGCTCAGTAGAAGACCTAAAGCATGAAAAAAAGAAAGAAAGAAAGAAAGAAAGAAAACTCTGTGAGGGTTGCTATGAGTAGGACACGATTTGACGGCACCTAACAATAACAATGATAACTTCCTAGAGGAAGAGATGCCAGCAAAAGAGACTGAAAAGGAGCCATCAATGAGAGGTGGAAGTAGCAGGAAGTTTAAGTCTTTGCAGATATGTTATCTTGTTCTGTTTGGCTTAGACATTTATGGCTATAGGGAATGTATAGGTTGGAAAATGTTAGCCTAATAGTTATGACACCTTCAGAGCACTGATAGTTTTTCTGAAGGATATGATAGAGAAAAAATAATAGAACTGAGAGGTGAACAGGAGTGGTAGTGTACAGAAAGAAGTTGTAGTAAAGGAATCAGATAATTGACAGGGAGGAATACATTGCTGGTGGTCAATAATTTTTTGATAAATGAATGAAAGGATAACAAGATGAAATAAAGGAAGAGGGGAAAGAATTTCAATAACAGATGGGTTGATAGTTTTGAATGCTTAAAAGAGCTATTACTCAAGGCTGATTTCCTTGGTAGTCTAGGAAAGGGTGCAGTTGAGGTCTCAGTGACCCTTGATGCCCTAGCATAGGATAAGCTTATTGTTCCTGAAAGACCTCCATTTCCTGCCTCTAGGAAAATGTGACCCGGCTCTTTTCTTCCTTGAAGATTTCAGTGACTAGGAATAGGGACCTTCCTGTGTCAGAATATACTCAAAATAAAAATATAAAATTATAATAGGAACAAAATTCTCTATAGTAGATGTTCATAGATTACAATGACACCAGCTGAACTGTTTTCTCTTCAGTCATTTATATTAAACATGCATTTTGTTACTTAATTCTAAGAAATAAATTACAAATAAGTTACTTAATTCTAAGTAATTCTAGTACTTTGATATTACTACAGCTTTTTATTAACATTCTGGTATTTCTAAAATCCTATGTTAGATGCTATGTGTGATCAAAGGTAAGACATGGCTTTGGTCTCAAGAATTATGTGATTGAACATTAAGTCATAAGTTTCTTGACATTAGGAATCATATTTTTTCCTCATACAGTGCCAGATCTGTGATTAGTACTACAGAAATAATTTCTCCCTTCTCTCTGTGTTGCACCATTTGGGGAGCAAATGGTATCTATCTACTCATTTCTCTATGACTTGAACAAAACATACAACTGTCTGAGGGAGACGATGATATTCTGAAGCCATCAGTAACTGCAATTATCAGCTCATTGAAGGTGGAGCTTATTTGTGTAAAGGCCAGCCTGTCAGGAGATAGTATGTCACCCTGTTCCTTCAAATTTATTTTAAAAATAAATAAACAAAAATAAAAATCTTTGTATATCTGTATTTTCATACTTAAAAAAAAAAGCAAAGAAAACAGTAGTGGAAACTACCTACTGGTCTCACCAGATGTTTTCAAATCAGAACTGAGGTAATTGAATTGTAATTTATTTTCACAAATTTCAGAGTGTAGTGGCTGAGATTTTTCTTGCCTGAATTAGCAGGTAATTTCATTTTTCATTTGTATTTAGCAGAGAAAACCTAGCCTCGGGAAGAAAATATGAACCAGAGCTTCTTGCCATGTCTGAAAAGTGCAACAAAGAATACTTTTATGAATGAGGGGAAACATTACTCATTTTTGTTAAGCTACTGCTTACTTCTGCATTTGTGTGTTTAAACACAGAAAGCTTGTAGAGAAAGGAGAAGGATCACTATTCAAGAATACCTGTTTCCCTATACTAAACATATCCAACGTGTTTCAAGAGTTAATTTATTAAAGACTTCAACACTTGGGTTAGTCTTCGTTTTTCGCCCTAACTCCTGAGGTCATCCTGAGTGAATTCATCACTCATGTAGGCACCTATCTACTACTGTTGGGTTGGGTAGTTTATAACTTGTAATACATTAGTCTCCACCATCTGAACCTTGAACCCTGTAATGTCAAGATATGATATTATAAATTCTCCTTTTTAAATCCTAAGTTAGCAATTCCTTGACCTGCTTGTCTCCAGTGATCTCTACTTTCTTTCAGTTGATCACTTCTATAAACCATACACTGGATCTTGTCATACATCTGGTGTATTTCATGTATAACTTCATAAATGGAAGCTTCACATTCTCTGGCCAGACTTTCATCCCAGCTTTCTCAGTCAGTGTCTTCTAGTACAGCAGTTCTTTTTTTTTTTTTTGTGTGTGTGTGTGTGTGTGTGTGTGTGTGTGTGTGTGTGTGTGTGTGTGTGGTACTGTGGGTTGGACCCAGGGCCTTGTGCCTGCATGCTCTGCAAGTGCTGGACTACTGAGCTACACCCCCAGCCCATTTTTTACTTTTTTGAGACAGGGTCTCACTAAGTTATGCAGACTGCCTCTGGTCTCGAACTTGTGATCCTTCTGCCTCTGCCTCCACCTCCTGATCCGCTGGGATTATAGGCATGTGCCACCACACCTGGCAGTAGAGCAGTTCTTAGTTCCCTGACATCTCATCTCCAGTATTCTCCAGTCAATCCATTACTCAGATTTCTTTAACTTAGGTCCTACAGGCTGTAGACTTCTCTTATTTCTCCCTAACAGCCTCCTCCTATCTTCACTTCCTTTCTTCTTCTGCTGCATTCCATATTAAATTATGTTCCTACTCTTGCCAGAAGCCACGACTCTCTTCCCCTGTTCTGCTATCACACTCACCTAGCAAAACACCAGATCCAATTCAGTACCTGCACCCAGATTGCTGAGTGCACTCAGATAGAAAAAAAGACTGCAGTGCAGATTGGCATTTTAACACTGCAAATTCAAGATCACAAACTTGAGTTAAATCCTTTTCTATCCATTTGTTGGGAAGGGAGGATTATGTCTTACAATGCATTTATTAATATTTACCATCCCAACTTCACACTCCATATGCCAAAGTATAGTGTTATAATTTCTTCTTTGTATGCTCAAAATTATTAGTAGGCTGAACTATTTCAATTTTCATTATCCTCTCTCTGACACTCTAACTAGCTTTTGTGCCAACTTGCCTGCTTTACTTTACAATTGGGGGTCTAGTTCATCTCATAAAGTACATGTATAATTTTTTAAATTAATGTTTGATCAGTCAAAAAGAGCATTCTCAGACTTTCTGGCATGAAAAAATAAGTACAGGAAAATCTCTCCTAAGGATAGTGACCCTACTTAAAGAGGCTTTTATAAATCCAAATATTCTTAGGTGTAATTTAGAGCCAGGGGCCTTCCTTAGGCTCAGGTTTCTTGAGGCATTTCATACTTGCCTTTCCCAGCTTCCTGAAAGCATGCCCTTCTTTTTTTTCCTAAAGTAGCAGGGAAAGCAGTGCTACTTGGATGAGGATTAATGATGAGTACGTTTGTGTGTGTAGGTTATTTATTGAATGGCAGTTAGTGCAGTGTACTGGTGAAGAGTTTAGGCTCTGTATACATACCAGCTGTGTCTTGTGACCAATTACAGAAACAAAGAATGGAGCAGTTTTACATATTTTCTCATTACTTGTTATAGTATGTATTTGTGCATATTAATCATTTTTTCTCCCATTATTTAAAAATATACAAGTTGTTAGAGGTTAACTTCACTATTTAGTCTTAGCATAAGAGACTTTTCAATGGGATAGCAACAAAACTTGAGGAGTAATCAAAATAGCCAGTGATAGGTATAATGACTGTTGGGAGTGCGTATATCCTCATTTTAGGAAGAGTGAGGATTTTCTTCACTTGCAGTAAAGATGGAGATATCTTGTTAGGTGGGGGGCAAAAGGCGTTCAGGCTCTGAAGCCCAGTTTCCCTACTTACTTGCTGTGAATTTGATAAATTACTTTCTGTGCATCATTTGTCCCATCTGTGTAATACAAAGATGAGACTAGGTACCTGCCTCACAGTATTGTGAGAATTGAATTATATACAGAAGGTGCCAAAAAATGTATACACATTTTAAGAAAGGAAAAACTATTAAAATATATGCCAATAACAAAAAATGAATACAAGTCACATTTGACTTGTGCAATTACAAGAGGTGTTCAAAGTGGTTTCCATAACAGAATCAGCAAGATTTGTTGCTGTGTGAAACCTCTCGGATCTTCCCTTGTACACATCACACACAGTACCATGCATCTCAGATTTATCACAAATGCATACAGTTGTTAGGCGTGTTGGAGGTCCTATTGCATACTCATCCCTTCCACAATGTTCATTTCAGATGTTCATTTCAAATACTTCAAAGTGGTCTTGTAAACAGTAACTGCTTCTGCCATTTTCTTGACTATTGCATGGTAAGGCTAGCATTCATTTGATTCACACTATCTTTGGAGGGAACATCATACTACACATTGCTATCATAATTCAATTCAGCTTCAAAAAGTAATTCATAGATAACATCTCTTAAAATGTTATACATTTTTGGCATCCCTGGTATATTAAATAGTTAATACCTTAGACTGGTAAGCACTCAGTAGCTGTAAGCTATTACTCATAATTTAGAGGCAGCTTCTCCATTTCCTAAAATAAACTTATTCATTAACAAGAAGAGA
Source organism: Pedetes capensis (assembly GCA_007922755.1). NCBI lineage: Eukaryota > Metazoa > Chordata > Mammalia > Rodentia > Pedetidae > Pedetes > Pedetes capensis. Next base: position 20,718 of record VMDO01004092.1, read on the forward strand.
GCAATGATGAAAACTAGAATCTATTAAACTTCCATTGATTGGATCTAAAAAGTAGACTCTAAGAATTGTAAAAGATCCAAGAAATTATTTATAGACTATTGGATCTTAATCAATAAGTAATATACATCAGAATCACTTAAAATGTATAGTAAAGATGCAGTCACCCAGACCCTCCCTTTCACATCTACCAAATCAGAATGGCCACAGGCAAGTCCATTGCAGTCTTTCTGTCAAGAACCACTGAAATAATTCAAGTCTTTAGATTTTATGATGAGGAAATTAAGACTCAGAAAGAAAATGACCTGCCTAAGACTCCACAGGTGAAGAGCCCTTCAGGGATCCAAATCACTGACCTCCTTTGTGAGTGGTCCTCCTCCACTTTTATGTTGCTTTGCCCAATATGTTGTTGTGGTTAGGTGCTGTTGAGTCACGTCCAACTCATAGTTACCCTTGTAGGGTTTTCAATGGCTGATTGTTTGGGGATTGCCACATCCTTCTCCCATTTTTGTGGTGCTGGGAATCAAACCTGGAATCTCAGAGACTGCAGAGCGGCGATCTACCAACTGAGCTAAATCCCAGCCCTTTGCCCGATATATTCACTTTTAAAGAAACTAGTATAGGAGTTCGTCCTTCTCTCAGTATTATCTGGGGTAGTAATAAATGCTTTAAACGGTACCTTATTCAGCATTTAATGCAAAATGACAAAATTTATTTTACAATTCACGTTTAGGACTATTATAAATTTACAATAGGATTTATGATAAATTTTGCTGTGCTTTTCATGTGGATATTTGTCTTTGCCACAATGCTTGCTGCTAATTAGTACAAGAAAACATTGTGTGTAGCAGATAGTGCCGAGTCCAACCTCATAAACTGAGAAGCAAACAAATGTTTTATAGGGTAAGGTAACTGTAACAGTTTTGAAGCTTTAGAGCTTTCAAAAGTAAATATACACTTCTTATAATTAGGTGGCTGGGATTTAACTCAGTTGGTAGAGCGCTGCTCTGCAGTCTCTGAGGTCCTGAGTTCAATTCCCAGCACCGCAAAAAGGGGAAAAGGACCTGGCAATCTACTCCCAAGGCAATCCCGAAACACTCAGCCATTGAAAACCCTATGAGGGTCACTATGAGTCGGATACTGACTCGATGGCACCTAACAACAACAATAACAACAACGACATAATTAGGTGGGGACTTTGTCTGTTACACTTTAAGTGTTTCTTAACCTTTGTACAATATTCTTAGAATTTTCTGGTCTATAAAAAGTTGATGCAGAAAAATCAGTGATTATTAGGTACAGGGCTCTTATAGATTGGTTGATTAAAATACTAAAAACTAGGGAAAAAAAGAATAATTAGATTTTGTACTTGGTATTGGGGACTATATTATCTAAATTTTTTAAATCCAAAATATAAAGAAATTTAAAAATGCATTAGAATTTTTAAGTGCACGTGTGCAAATGTGTGAAATAAATTAGGTGACAGAGCAGAAGCAAGACAATGGAGTTCAAGTTAAATCTACCTCTCAAAGCAGATTCTATTTGATTTCTCTGTATTTACTATTATAACTTATTTATTTTCATGTATGCATTTCTTTGTCAGAAATAAGTGGCTGGCAACCTAATTTGTAATTTCTTAGGCAACTCCATTTTACCCAATGAATTATTCACTTTGGTAAATTCTCTGTACAGCCCTCCCAAAAACTGGACCATTACAGATGTCCATCAACCCTTTACTCACTGCTATTGCATCTACCTGATACATCATCTCAGATTCAATCTTTTGGATCTTTTCTCTTGAAGTTTATGTTTGGCTTCCTGGCATTGCATCTCTGCTTAACCTGATCATCATTGATTTAGACTCACTCTGTAGTTCCAAGCTGCTGAGATTTATAACTCCTGATTCCAGCAGTTCAGGAATTCCTGGCACATCCACTGGCTGGCTTGCCACAAACACATGCCCTATGCAGTAAACACCCATTTATTCACCTGATCAATAGACTTACTCATTACCCACTATGTTGGCACTATAGAAGTTTCTGGGGGATAGAGAAGATTAATTAGCTATAGAAAGCTCCTTCAGGCTTTTAAATATGATAGAACAAATAATGCAAATACTTGATAGTCTAAGATAATATTCATTCAACTATTATGAAGTTATGTATATACAGACAAGATAGTAGTTAACAAAAGTTTCAAATAGAAAGATCCTTAACCAGGAAGTTAAGGAGGATGGAGTCCAATGGAACATTTGCAGTAAGAACCAGGAATGGTGGGTCAAAAATTTGACAAGATTGAGAACACTGGCAGATGGCTTCTCCTCTAGACTTTGAAGTTAGGGTAGGAGAAATGTCATGGAAGCAAGATATTCAAAAAAGCAGAACCAAAAAAGAGCAGAAAAAGTAAGTTATATTCATTGGATTCATTGGTATTATAAATGAGGGGTGGGAAAATGTTGGGGTTCACTCCGGCCTGGCGGGGTAATAGAGCTTGCCTCAACCCGGGTACTCGGGGACCCTTGGAAAATAGGCAAGAGCCGGTGGTGCCAAAGAAGGACTTCGGGAGCCTTCTTGCAAACAGGAACAGAATTTATTAAGCTGCACCTACCAAGGTGAGCAAAAGGTGTTGCAGCACAACGATGCTTGATGAAAGTGTCCCACGGTGTGCCTCCTGTTGCTTCTCGCAGTTCACTTTCTTTGCTCTCCTCCTTCCCAAGGCAGGGAAAAAAAAAGAAGAGAGCTCTTCATGTCTTGCTTGGAGCCTTCACCACTTCGGAGGCCCTGGGCATGACATGGAGTCTTGCTTGTAGTCCTCAAATGTTTCCACTGGTAGTGCTGGAGGTTGCAGGTCTCAGGAGTAGGGTGGGGGGGGGGTCAGGTTTGAAAACAGTCAAAGAGCAGGTGAACAGGGGAGGATCAAGAATGTAAGAGACAAAAAAAGAGGAGGCTAGTAGTTTCAGTGGTGGTTTATATAGCTTCTATGAAAGGGGCGTGGACCCAGAAATAGTGGCTTGTACTGGGTGTGGCAGTTATGTAACTAGGGATTTGAAAAAGAAAAATTTTAATAGGGGGGTTAGGCACAGGCCAGGCCAATCACTGAGCTTCCTTTTCTGACCAATCAGGTGGCTCTGGGCAGCCAATCAGATTGAAGGAGGCCACACCAGTGCTGGGGTGTTTGGGGGCCATCTTGGCTCACTCGATGGGAGGGGTAGGAGTAAAGTAGGTGAAGAGTGAACTGGGACTTGGGCAGCCATATTGGCTCTTAGTGAGTCAAATAGGTCCCAGTCCAAGTTCCTGGGTTAAGGGTGACCAGAGGTGGGAGGGGCAGGAACAGGGCAGGATCTGGGGAGGGCTCAGACTTCGGCTGGTACTGAGCAAGCCTCAACCTGGGCACCCTCCAGGTCCACCCCAGGGGTGTCCAGTTAATTCCCTACAGGAAAATGCCCAGAAAAATTGATTAGACCTGGAAGGCTTTGAATACTGAAGAATTCAGAGTTGGTGGATATGTATCAGGGAGTATGAAGGTTTTGAGCAGAAAAATGATAGTTTGATTTTAGCAGTGATATAGAGGAAGGACATTTTCTTGGATAAATCAGCAGTAATGTTTCATTGCTGGAAACAAGTAATAGAGATTACTTTTACAGGTGACTTCAGGAACCTTGGGTAGGAGATTCAGGCATAATTGAAATGACTCGGGCCAAGGCTATTCAGGAAAGCAGGCAAAACCAGAAGATGAATCCCCTGGGACTGACAATCTAGGAGTCGCAGTGAGTCAGACAATTGGAAGTTCAAAAAAACCTCAGAATTTACAGCCTTGAAAGAATAGTTCTGTATGATAAGGGGGTTAAAAATCCAATTTCACATTACAAAACTAGAAGCAAGCACTCTGAAGACAAGGTATCTGGTTTTAAATTCTGGTTGTGTGATCTTTGTCATGTAAGCTAACTTCTCTGTACCTTAGCTCTTTATTTGTAAAATAGGAAGAATAGTTCTTCCTTCACAGGTTTATTGTAAGAAGTGAAATAAGCCAAGTGAAATACCTAGAACAATATGTCTGGCACATAGTAAGCCTTCAAATATTTGCCATTTTTTATTTTAAGTACTACTTAAATGTATCTATAATTAAACCAAGTGCTGTGGTACACACCTGTTATCTTAGCTACTTAAGAGGATGAGATATGAAGATCACAGGTGCAAAGCCAGAGGTGACTTGCAATTTAAGGAGACCCTGTCTCAAAATAAAAATTAAAATTGAACTGGGAGTCTTGGCTGCCTGGTAGAGTGTTTGCCTACTGTGCATGAGGCCCTAGGTTCAACCCCTAGTCCTGAAAAAAAAAAAAAAAGAGTATAATTGATGAATATGAGTATCTTGGAAGATATTATTTTAAAGAAAAAATATCAAGAATATATTCATTGTATATTTTCTTCTTCAGCTAGCAAATGCTATGTTTGATTAATACATACACAATTATTTCCCTGTTAATATTGGAGCTCATACAGCCTTTATCATTTAGGGTTGTTTTCATTACTGATACTACCAGAAAATAATTATGCTCAAATCATATCTGTCTCATGTCCCCCTAGGTGATCATGCTTTGGGATTTTCATGGTTTGAGTAATTCCTATGGGCTCTGTCACCCAGCAAGTTATAGATAGGATTCCTCTCATGAGGTTATATTCTGGGAACATGAGCAGTTTGTTTTCTTGAGATCTGTACTTTGGTCTGGCCTCCTGTTTGGAGCTGTGGTGGTGCCTGTGTTATTTTTAATTGTTTCTTCCATCCTACACAAAATTTTAAAGTTATTTATATATAATGATTTTTGAAAAGTGAATGTCTTTGGGGAACATTTTGCTTATATGAAGAAAAATTTAAACTTTTAAATCATTATTTGTGCTATATTTTTCTTTCTTAAAGCATTAATTGGTCTTGTTATCTGGAAAGAAAATGACCCCAAAAATGGCTTTGTTTTTAATGTTTTAAAGTAAGATAATATTATTCTCTGTTTGAATGGAGACTTCTAAGGAATATACCACAGCCTCATACACAATCCACTTAAATGCATTCTTTATCTTTAAAAGGAAGCAGAACAGGATCATTGAGTAAATCCTATGTGTTCACAGTCTTGTCTGATGCAGTCATATACTACACAAACACATTATTCTGTAGTTAGGAGGGTAAAAGGACATTTAAAGCAGGACTTGCCCTTGAGACCTTTTTCTGTTTAAAGAATAGTTCAGTGAAAGACCACACAGTAGAAGATAACAGAAAATATCTTCCATGCCTTTCCCCACCTCATACTTTCACATTCTCCTTTGTTCTGTAAGGATATCTGTTGTACTGATTATTGTGTACAACTCATAGGTACATAGCAGAAGGTATATCATATTTCATTTATTTTGTCCATTTTAATTATTGCTGTCTTTTATATCATGCCATTATAGATTTTAAAATATTTTATTTGTGAAAGATGAAAGTATATTATAGAAAATTTATTAGTTGACTACAGATATCTAAAGAGTAAATGTTTTAACTCTGAATTAATAAAATTATACCTTAGGAAGCCTAATGAACTGCCATTAAGCTATATTTTAAGGAGATACAATCTTTTAAAAGGGATGCATTTTTTTAAGAAAAATCTTTGTTAAAATAATCGCAGTGGACTTTTGTTGTTGTTGTTAGGTGCCGTCAAGTCGGTATCCAACTCATAGCGACCCTCATAGGGTTTTCAATGGCTGACTGTTTCGAGATTGCCTTGGGAGTGGATTGCCAGGCCCTTCTCCCATTTTTGTGGTGCTGGGAATTGAACTCAGGACCTCAGAGACTGCAGCGCAGCGCTCTACCCACTGAGCTAAATCCCAGCCCCTTAGTCTATGTTGCATAATGATTTTTTAATGTTATACCTAGGTATTTGATAGACATTCTTAATTATGAGCAACAATGAGATGATTTGGGAAAATCCAAAATAGATGCCTTATTTCAAATGTTTTCAATATTTTGAAGCTGGTTTGCTGTCTATTATGGGTGCAATTCAAGATTCAGATTTTTACTTTTTATTAGATATTTTTGAATTGACATTTTCCCTCTGTGAGAAGCTCACTCAAAGAAGAAAATAATCAGGAGCTAACTTTTTTAAAGGCTTGGGGTTTAGCTCAGTTGGTACCACAGCTCTAGTTTTGTCCTAGGTTGAGCCTTTGGGGATATTTGAAATTTCTTTGAAGGGTTTTTTAAAACCTTTTTAGTACAAAAAATTTCAAACATACAAAAGTAAAGCCAATAGTATGATGAAATTACTCAAGTTATATTTGAGCTTTTAGTGATATGTTAGTACAGGTAATTTGATTGGTTATGCAGTACCTGTACAGAAACTTGAAAAACGCTTATTGCTTCATGCACATATGGGAGAATTTGTGTAAATAAAAAATTTAAAATTATTCTATCATTTCCCAATCAATGACAGGTTGCATTTCAAACGCTTGTTATTGGTCAACCTATTTTTGGACCTACAAATGTGTTCCTCATAGAAATAATCTTAAAATGGCTATTAGCTTTTAGGAACCAGATCTCAGTAATTTATCTGATTCATCATAGTTAAGGGAAATCTAGCCACATTTTTTACATTATTTCAATGAGAACTTGCCTCTTGCATAACTGAAATAGTAGGGAACACCATGACCATCATCTCTTCTACCAAGAATGGGGTGCCAAGCTCTCCTGTAATAGGGATCGTGTCTGCCATGGCAAGTTCTTAGCTTTCTCAGAAAAAGCAACAGGAGCTCACAGAAGACAGTGAGAAGACAGGCATGTACTCTAAAAATCTTCCTTGGCTAGAGGAAGTTGAGGAGTCGGTATCTTCTGTAATAGAGATCATGTCTGTGATGGGCCCTTAAGGCTCAATTAAAAAGCAAGAACTTGGAGAAGACAGTGAGGGAGTGGGGGAAGGAAATAGGAATGTACTCTATAAACACCATTCTGAAATTATTTATCACTTCCCCTGCTAGTAGAGTTTGTTTCTGTGCTTTTTAAGTCCTTTAAAAAAAGGAAAGAAAAAGGGAAACCTTCCTTTATAAAATGTATAAGATATATTTAAAGTTGACAATACAGACTGCTGCTGTCATTAGGTGCCACCAAGTTGCATGTGACTGCTGCTGTCATTAAGTGCCACCAAGTTGCATGTGACTTATAGTGGTGACTCTATGTGCAACAGAAACACTCCCCGACATTGTGCCATGCCAGGCACTATGTCAGTGTTTCTTTGCAGTTCATAGGATTTTCAATGGCTGATTGTTTCAGGAGTGGGATGCCAGGTCCTTCTCTCATTTTTGTGGTGCTGGGGATCCCAGGGCCTCAAAGTGTGCAGTACCAACTGAGCTGAACCCCAAGCCTTTTAAAAAGTTAGCTCCTGATTATTTTCTTCTTTGAGTTTCTCACAAAGGGAAAATATTATATTCACTGGCTAAGATATGCCAAAGACACCAAGAAAATATTCCTGCCTGTTAAAATGTAAAATTAGAATATAAACATAGATATTAAACTGCCAACAAGCATAATTCAGGTTGTTGGAATAATGTTTATAATGAGCCTATAAGCAGTATAACCTTTTAGCCTATCTAGGAATGACAGATGGAAGCGGAAAATTTCCCTGCTTCTGGTATGCCAACCTGTATTTTCAGTCTTCCAGTTTGACCTTAAATTCCTACTCTTCTAAAATCCTTCTCTAAGCAAGACTTTGGAGGCACAAAACTGTGTTAATGAATTTCTTCTCATTTTGGACATAAGTATAAAATACAAAAGGCTATAAAGTAAATAATTTATGGATAAAGCAAAAGGGGCAAGATTCAGAAAGAGTAGAGTAGAAGAAAACACGGATATTTAGAATTAGGAATCCTAAATATTACAGTGTTCTGTGACACTGAGTAGGTCACTTAAGACCTCCTGGGATAATCTGTAAAATGAACTTAGTTGAACTAAATCAGCCCCATTCCTTCTAGCTCTTAAAAAAAAAAAAATCCATACTGTGAACAGTCATACTAGATCCCGTAAGTCTTCAAATGATAGTGTGGTGTGGTGTGGTGGTTAATATAGGCTCCGATATCACATGCTCTCCAGAGAGTGCATATGCTTGTGGGTGGCTTAACAGCAGGCTCCCAAAGCTAGCTGCCTGTTTCCCAGAGGGAGTAATGTCACTACCATTACATCTAAAGAGAATCAGGCATAGTTTGTGAGTCAACTAAATTTCCCTCAACATGGCATACAAACAGCTTTCCTGCAGATCTGTTGTCCCATTATTTAAAGTGTAGCCTACTGTATGTCATTCTGTAGCCACAGTACTATGGCCTCTGATCTCATCTGATCTTGGAAGCTAAGCAGGGTGGGCCTGGTTAGTCCTTGAATGAGAGACCACCTGGGAATACCAGGTTCTACAGTCTAAGCAAAGAAGCACTGACACAGTGCCAATGTTGGGGAGTGTTTTGTTCCGTTGTACGTGGGGTCATTATGAGTTAGACCTGACCAGACAGCAGCCTAACAATAACAACAGGCTAGGGAGAAGGACCTGACAGTCCACTCCTGAAACAATCCACCACTGAAAACCCCATGAATAGCAGAGAGGCACTGACAATAGTGGTGGGCATGGAACAGTGTCAGGGAGTGTTTCATCTCTGACCCGACTTGATGGCACCTAACAACAACAACAACTGTGTGTCAAGTACCACGCTAACTAATACTTTACATATGTTACTTTGTTCATCCTCACAATAACTTTGAGAAGTGGAAGTGTTGTCATCATTTCAGAGATGGGTTCATTTCCCAAGAACTAGTTAGTGATGGAGACAAAGAATGATGAAACTGGATTCAAACCAGCTATGAAGAGAATGTAATCACGGATCCCTAAATTGAACCCATCCACCAAAGTAGTTCTACCACATATCTGTCAGGTTGCCATGCTGTGGGGGCTTGTGTGTTGTTGTGATGCTGAAAGCTATGCCCCCAGTATTTCAGATATCAGCAGGGCCCCCCATGGTAGACAGGTTTCAGCTGAGCTTCCAGACTAAGACAGACTAGGGAGAAGGACCTGGCAGCCACTCCCAAAACAATTATCTATTGAAAACCGTATAAATAGCAGAGAAGTACTCTCAAATATAGTGCCAGAGAATGAGCTCCCTATGCTGGAAGGCATTTAAAAGGCAACTAGGGAAGAATTGCCTCCTCAAAGTAGAGTCGACCTTAATTAGGGGAATTGGAGTAAAGCTTCTAGGACATCTGGTTGCTGATGTAGCACAACTTACAATGAGAAGAAACACAGTGACTGCAAAAATGGGCTCAACCATAAAAATACTGTGTGTAGGACACAGTGTTGGGTAGTGTTTTGTTATATTGTACATAGGGTTCCTGTGACTTGGACCTGACTTAATGGTGCCTAACAACAACCACCACCAAAATAATTAAGGAAAGGAAACCACAAAGCCTTTACTGTGGTCAATTTACACTCAACTGCAACTTGAAGCAACTCTAGCACATCTGTCTATAGGACCTGGCTCCTATAGCAGTAAAAGCTAGTTCATGTCCCTAAGACCCCTCACTCCAAATCCTAGGAAAGCATGTTCCAGGAACACCCCTACACCCCTGCTTGACTTTTCCAAAGTCTCATATGAGTGCCCTTTACTTTCATAAGGTTCCCGCAACTAAGAAACCCAGTGTGTTAGTCAGCTTTCTGTTACTGTAATACCTGAGATAATCAACATAAAAAGAGTAAAGGCTTATTTTGGCTCACAGTTTCAGAGGTTACAGTCCATGGTCATGTGACCCCATTACCTGTGGGCCTGTAGTAGGGCAGCATATCATGGTCAGAAGAATGTGGTAGAACAAGTTGTTCACCTCATGGCAGCTGGAAAGCAAAGATAAGAAGTCTTGTGTCCCATAATCCCTTTCAAGAGCGTGATGTAAAACTTTCACTCCTAAAGGAGATTCCACCTCCTAAAGACTCTACCGCCTCCTAATAGCTCCACAAACTGGGGACTAGGCCTTTAACAAATGAGCCTTTGGTGAGACATTGAAGATCCAAACTATAGCATCCAGCCAATTCTAGCCAAAATAGGCAACTCTCAAATTTGATATTAAGTAGAACCCTTCAGGCAGTAAACTCTTCCCTGCTACTAGTGTCACTGAGAGTTCCAGCAGACAAGATTCTCTGTCAAACTCATGTTAAGTCAGGGAAGAGCCTGCCTCAACATGGTAGCTCAAGAGGAATGAAAATAAAATCCTGAAGAGCTGCAACTTCAAAGAGTATTGTTGTTGTTGTTAGGTGCTGTCAAGTCAGGTCCAACTCATAGTTACCCTCATAGGGTTTTCAATGGCTGATTGTGTCAGGATTGCTTCGAGAGTGTATTGCCATGTCCTCCTGTTTTTTGCAATATTGGGGATTGAACCTGGGTCTTCAGAGAGTGCAGAGCAAGTGCTTTACCAACTGAGCTAAACCCTAACCCCTTCAAAGATTGGTTCTTCTAAATATTTGCAT
>VMDO01004092.1:31327-65053 GCA_007922755.1 Pedetes capensis
AAAAAAAAAAAAAAAAAAAAAAAAAAAAAAAAAAAAAAAAAAAAAAAAAAAAAAAAAAAAATTCCCAGAAATAGCTTAAGGCAGCTCAAGGTATGTTCCTGGAGCCAGTAGAATTAACTTTACCTGGAAGCTTATTAAAAATGCAAATTATTGGGCCCCATGACGGTCCTACTGCATCAAAAGCAGAACCCAGGAATCCTGTTGTAGGTCATTCTGATGTCCACTAAAGTTGAAAACCCCTGGCCTAGGAATATGAAAGATGACTCCCAGTTTCCCTACATTAAACCTACAACTGCTGGCAGGACTGGATTCTGACGTCTCCCACACTCAGCATATTACCCCATTCTAACTCTAAATTAAACAGCTCCTCCCAACAAGACTTTTGACTAGATGCTCATTTGATTCCTTGAAAACTTCTAGGAAAATGCTGGACAGATAGCAGGTGATCATTAATGATTTAATTGAAGTTAAAAAAAAAAACCTCCTTGTTTATAAGAGGAAAATTGGAAATAACTTACACGCCTACTAATAAGGATTTGGTTAAAAACAAATTTGATGATGATTAGGACCAATACTGACCATTATGATCACTAAGCTCTAATTGTTTAATGCAGTATATTATTTGTTAACCAACTGACCAAATAAATGTGCATATATTCGAATCCTAAAGTATAGTGCAGCTATCTTTTAAAAAGGATGTTTCTAATAGCAGTTCTCCTCCTACATATTTACACCAAACCTGAAAGTCAGTATTTATAGCAATTTTATTTATAATCAAAAAACCTGGAAATAACCCTATTGCATATCACCTGATGAATGGATCAACAAGCATTCATATACTGTATATCCATAGAATGGAATACCACTGAGCAATACAAACTACCAATATGTGCAACAACGTGGATGAATTGCAAGTACACTAGTCTAAGTAAAAGAATCCAGACTCTAAAGGCAAATCTGTGATTTCACTTATATAGCATTGTTGAAAAAGCAAAACTAGGGATACAAAACAGACGGATGGTTGTTGAGGAAGAGTAAATGCCTCTTAACTACAATTGAACACAAAGAAATTTTGTGGTTGATGGCACTCTTCTATATCTTGATTGTGGTGGTGGTTACATGATCCCATTTGCACTCATCAAAACTTATGAGATTGTATGCTTTAAAAGCTTAATCATACCGTATATACTCAGTATATAATCTGTATATATTTAATATAATTTTCCATTTAAAAGTATACTAAAGATTTAAAAAATTGATGTCCTTGAATACATGGTAGGATGTGCTGATATATTTTTAAGTGAAAGGGCAAGTTATAAAACGGTAGACAATGATAATATTTTTCTAAAAACAAATGTCATACATACAGACACATGTATATTTGTGTCCATACTAGTCAGGTGGTATGTTGCTCCAACAGAAACCAACCAACACAAACTGATGGAAGGAAATATTGATTGAGGGTTCATAATTAGAGGATCAGTCCAAAATGGGGGTGGCATGCAGCAAGAGTCCTGGTATACAACCTTAAATCTTCACAATCAGGAAGCAGAAAAAGCTTACCCGGACCAGGGATCTGGGTAAAAACCTCCAATGGCCCACCCCCAATGACTCATTTCCACCAAGGTACATCACTCCACCAAAATTTTCATAACCTCTCAGGATAGTGCCACTACCTGGGGACCCAACATTCAAACACATTACATTTGGGGGACATTTAGATCCAAACCACAATAGTATCTGTGGATTATGTAAATGTATTTAAATGCCGAGAACAGGTTTTGAAAGAATATATTTCAAATTCATAATGGTGATTACCTCTAAGGAGGAATTACTTCAAGAAGACTTTAGTTTATAGTTACCCATTTAAATTATTTATAAGAATGTATTTATAGGGGCTAGGGTATAGCTCAGTGGTAGAGTGCTTGCCTAGCATGTATGGCATCCTGGGTTCAATCCTCAGCACCTCAACAAAAAATGTATGTATGGTATAATTAGGAAATAAGCATTTCAGAGAGTAGAGAGAAGAATAAACACTGAAATTTTCTGTATTAATCTCTGGCGAGTGGGATTACAACTGGCCTCTATTTTTTTCTTATTTGTATTTTCTAACTTTCTGCATAAACAAGTTCTGCTTTTGTAACTGGAAAAAATACGTTATTATACAAAACAGGAGTGAGGGACCCAGGAAGCATATTGATTCATAAATATCTTAAATTCTAAATGTGGAAGTTACAAAAATATTCAAACAGCATTTCATTAGGAAAAAGAATTTGTATACTCCTTGAAAAGTGGTTCTCAAATGCTATGTCCATGCAAATCACCTAGAGTGTGTGTTGAAGTGCCCCTCATAATTCCAGTGCTTCTAGTCATGGACCACTGTTTTGAGTTTCAAGGCCCTTAAAACTACACGGTCAGTATAGCGGCCAGTAGCTAGCCATATAAGGTTATTAAACGTTTGAAATGTGGCCAGTCATTATTTTATTCATACTGAAATGCTATTGTTGGGCATAATGTGTTCAGTAAAATATTAAAATTAACTTTGCCTATTTCTTCTTTGCATTTTAATGTTACTACTAGAAAACTTTAAGTTTTTGTGGTTTGTGATTTTGGCTTGTATTGTATTGCTATTGGACGGTGCCAGTCTAGAATAACTCTTAACAGGATTTTACTTGTATAAACTTTAGTCTGGGTCTTAAATCACCAATATAATTGAAAAAGAATAACACCCTTTCAATGACCAAATTGACAACTTTTGTGTACTAACATAAACATTCCTAGTTCTCAAACTCTAGAGGTAGAGGTTGAGGCAAACAGAAATTATAGAATTTTCGTTGGGAAATAAACTTTGAGCTCTTCAAATTCAAACCTCTCTCCTTATGGAATTATTTTTCAGTCTGACAAAGATAGATTTAGTACTTAATGCAAGCACTGAATAGGTACTTATGTAGAGGAAACTAAGTGAAGTGCCTCCCTGGAGAAGCTAAGAACTATTGTTTTAGACTGTTTGGCACCCATGAAGCACTCCTAACATGGAGGCAGAGGCAAACATAGATTCAGTTTTCTTGAAGAGTCAGATAAACTCACCTTAAGAGGATTTATTTGGGCTGACTTTAAGTTACCTCAGGTTTCATAGCTTCTGTTTGATAGTAATGAAGCAAATAAGGCTTTAGGATTAACTATATATTTAAATAATCAATGTAAGACATGCTGTTCCTTATCCTTTCTCACACAAAATAAGGGGCTAGGGTTTAGCTCAGTTGGTAGAGTGCTGCTCTGCACTCTCTGAGGCCCTGGGTTCAATCCCTAGCACCACAAAAATAGGAGAAGGACATAGCAATCCACTCCCTAAAACCATCAGCCATTGAAAACTCTATAAATATCAAAGAAGCACTGACATAGTGCTGGGCACAGCACAGTGTTGGGAAGTGTTTCATTCTACTGTACATAGGGTCGCTATGAGTTGGACCTGACTCAATAGCACCTAACAACAACAACAAATTATCACAGTGAAAATTTGCATAAAACCCTTCAAATCCAAAACTTGAACTAAGCAAAATAAACAGTTCTACGTAGGAATTATAACTGCTTTCCTCTGTCTTTAAGAGTAATCATTTTTAGGCCTTTAAATGTTTCCTAGAAACTAGTGCGTTAGTTTGGTTAATTTTGCTTCATGCATACAAAAAAAAAATAGAGTATATTGAGTCTTTGGTTGGTTGTGAATATTCACAATGATTATTTTTTAACATCTCATTTCCATACATGAATAGTAATTATTCCTGGGAAATGGCCTAATTTTTCTTAAATGATAATCTGCCAACACACACACACACACACACACACACACACACACCATCACTTCATCATTAAAAATGTGTCCATTGTACAGACACCCCCTCCTTTGAATCAGCATGTTGGGAGTATAAAAGATTCCTGTCTTGGAATGCATGCCTAAAAAATACAGGGATTTTGGATGGTGAGACATTTACAAAAGATTTAGAGTCTGGAAAAATATATATACAGATGGTGCCAAAAAATATATGAAAACATTTGAAGAAAGGAAAAACTATATTAAAATTATAATGTTCGATATAGTTTAGAGTTTAGACTCTGTGGCCTAGGTTCCCGGCTTACCTGCTCTGTGATGTTGTAAGTTACTTTCTGTGCCTCCTTTGTCCCATCTGTATAATATAAAGATGATACTAGTATGTACCTCACAATGTGGTATACACAGAAAGTACCAAAAAATGTACACATTTTAAGAAAGGAAAAAACTGTATTAAAATTGTAATGTTCAATGTATACCAATAACAAAAGATAAATATGAGTCATTTTTGCCTCGTGTGATTATAAGAGGTGTTCACAGTGGTTACTATAGCAGAAGAAGCAATACTTGTTGCTATGCAAGGCCCCGGTGATTCTGCCTTGTGCACATCACACAGTACCATGCGCCTCAAACTTATCACAAATGTGTGCAGTTGTTAGACATGTTGGAAGTTCTTTTGCATACTCATGTCTCTGTTGTCATACTTCCATAGCATTCTTTGAATTTGTTTTTCATTCCTCAAATACAACTGTGCTTCTGCCATTTTCTTTGTCCTGCCTGTCACATGGTGATGGTAGCATTGGATTAATGTAGTCGTTTGAGCAATTGTCATACTATGCGTTGCTACCACAATTCAATCCATCTTCGAAAAGTAATACACAGATAACATTGCTTAAAATGTGCATGTATGTTTTTTGGCACCCCTGTTATATAAGTACAGTCTAATACCACTGAAATTTAGGTGTGAATTATTTTTTCTCAAATACAAAGTTTTAAGAGAATAAGATCATTTTGGAGAATCAACATGCTGTTCGTGTCTTGTAAAACACCAGATTGCTTTTCTGTTTTCCTGAGTTGCTTCAATAGAAAAGCATAAAATGGTAGTTAGTCTCCTTATACCTCATCAGAGGTTTTACAGTTTTATGATTTTGATGTATAGTGTGTTTATGACATAATTTATGCCCTTATTTATTTGAGATTATTTGTTAGAAGATACCTACAGGCTATGAGAAGAGAAAAAAACCACCATTTTTCTAAGCTTTTCATGGGAGGTGGTCATTAGAAAGTTTTATGGTCTTTTTTAAAACATTTTTAATATTTTAGCCTCTATAGTAAGCATTTTTCCCTCTATGACATTAATTTCCTCCTTAAGGTTTTCACTTCAGCAGTAGTCTTAGGGTAAATGAGAAATACCCATAGTAATAAGCTCATTTAAATTTATAATGCCCTGATTCTTTTTTGAAGATAGTCTTGTAATAAAGAAGGAATTCAAAAGAGAGCCTTAGTTCTGCAAATATACAAGGAAGCTACAACCCTCCCAACATTATATTCACTTAGCTATACAATTCCAAGGCACATCCACCCTTACTAGAGGGCAAGATTTGTTCTCTCCTTGGAGTAGCATATATATAATAAAAATGAGCAGATATTGGTAATTACTTCTGCATATACACAGATTTAGGAGGAAAATGTTAGAGAACTGTTATGAATGTATCTTGGGTTGAAAAGATTAATCATGGCAAAT
Organism: Pedetes capensis; assembly: GCA_007922755.1. NCBI lineage: Eukaryota > Metazoa > Chordata > Mammalia > Rodentia > Pedetidae > Pedetes > Pedetes capensis. The sequence continues at coordinate 36,898 of VMDO01004092.1, forward strand.
CTAATCTATTCTCCTATTCTAATCCACTATTTCCTACCTTCTCTTCCTCTAGCCATTAATACTTCCTACCCCATCTTTCTTCTCTTTTCTTGCTTCCTATTACCCTGATAAATAGGACTAATCAGAGAAAAACTTCCACAGACCACCTTACCACCACCACCAAGACCACGTTCAGTCTCCTACCTGTACTTGTATAATCTGCCTTCTTTCCTTTTCCTATGAATGAAATGTTCCTAGCTCTGCATCCCTGCAACTTGTGCATTAGGCCCTACCACTTCCTCTACTCAAAGATAGTGATTCAGCAATTTTCTCCCCTCTCCTGCATCACCATTCTTGACCTCTCTATTGGTCATCCCCATTTAAATGAAGTGTAAACCACCTTGATGGAAGCAATAACCAAGTCTCTCTGGGATTCTTGCAGTAGCCTTTTAACTAGTTTCTTTTGGGGTCTTGCTCCACTTCAATCTATTCTTATCACAACAGCCAGAATGATTCTGTTAAAATCCAAGATCTTTTCACTGCTTTGCTCAGACCCTCCAGAGGCTTCACATTTACGGAGTGTCAGAGTTAAAGTACCAACAAAAACCTTATTTGGTCTTTCCTGCCCTCTCCCTCCTCTTACTTCTTTAACAAAAAACCCTCCTCCTCTCCCTTGGAGCCACTCTGGCTACTTTATTTTTCCTTGAATGTCCAAACATACTCACACCAGTTGCCCCAGATTTCATATCACTTGCTGCTTTTCTTCTGATTGTTCCTCAGATATCACCTTATCAGTGAAGCTTTTCCTGCCTACTCTTTAAATTTTTAACTCCTGGGCTGAGACTGTAGCTCAGCATAGAGTTCTTGCCTAACATGCAAAAGATCTTAGGTTCAATCCCCAGCACAGAAAAAGAAGAAAAAAAATTATTATTTCCCTCTTGCCCGCCTCTATTTTTCCCCATTCACGTATCTCCATTTAGTAAAATACTATATATATTTTGTATTTGTTAATTGTTGTTTATAGTGTGTCTCCCCACCCCCTGCCCCTGATTGGGATTTCACACACACACACACACACACACACACACACACACACACACACACTCACACACGCTTTATACCTCCCTCCCATGTTTCTGGTATATTCTTGTAACATAGTAAATATTTGTTGAAAGAGTGGATCTTTCTTTATGAGAATATAACTAGAAAATGACCTGGAACTATCAGTCATGCAGATTGAATTTGTTTTTATTTGTTTAACCAATTCTGTTTTATAGAAATAAATCAAATATAATGTTAACTATAATCGAGTCTCCATGGACGTTTTTCTGTCTAGAAATTGTGAAACTATCCTCTTGCATGGTTTAAGAGAAATATACCCTGAAAAATGTATGTCTCTTAATGTTTTTTGAGCTTTTGTACTTTGAATAACTTGCTATTAAAAATCTTTAAATTCAATTTAGAATTCAAATATTTATATTTATTCTTTTTTTTTTTTTTTATTCTTTTTGTGGTCTCTGATCAAAGATGATCTGCTAAAAATCCTCCTCCCAGTGCAGCTTTAATTGTATTATACAAGTTTGATATTTTGTATTTTCATTATTTAAAAATATTTTCCAGATGCTTCTCTGGTAGTTTCTTTTTGACCTATTAGTCACTTAAAAATAGGTTACTTACTTTTAAATATTTGAGAATTTTATAGATATATTTTTCTTGATTTCTAATTTAATTCTACTTTATGGTCACAAACTATATTTTTATACTATCAGTGCTTTTAAGTTTTTCCTTCTCAGCGGGCCAGTAGTCTTTCTTGGTGAATGTCCATAGGCACATGAAAGAAAAAAAGGATATCCGGCAATTGTGGAATAAAGTATTCTATGATGTCAGTTAGGCTAACTTACTTGAGAGTTCTGTTGAAATCTTCTATACCTTTGTTGATTTTCTGTCTACTTGTCATCCCACCCGTTACTTTATCAAAGAGGAATTGAAGTCTCTATTGTGAATTTGCCTATATCCTTTCAGCTTTATTAGTTTCTACTTCCTATATTTTGAAGCTCTGTTCACTATATATGTATTTAGAATTGTTACATCTTCCCAATGACTGACCCTTTTATCATGAAAAATGTACTATTTCTGAAAATATTCTTTGACCTAACATCTACTTTGTCTAGTGTTCGTGTAGCCACTTCAGTTTGCTTATGATCAGTATTTGCATTGTATATCTTTTCCTGACCTTTTACTTTTAATCTATCTCTTTGTTTAAAATGTATTTCTCATAGACAGTTTATAGTTAGGTCCTGCTCTATTATCCAGTCTGACATCCATGCCTATTAATTGGTATGCATAGTCCATTTGCACCTAATGTAATTATTGGTATGATTGGGTTTGTCTGCTACCATGCAATTTATTTTCTGTTTAACTCCTCTGTTCTTAGTGCATTTTTCTTCTTTTCCTATTTTCTTTTGGGATATTTAAAAATCATTGTATCTTCTCTATTGTGTCTTAGCGGTGCTTTGTTTTACTTTTTTAATGGCAACACTAGTGTTTACAATATGAAACTTTAACTTGTCACAGTCTACCTTCAGTATTATAACTTAAACACTACTGTCTTCTCTCCCCTCAAATCATTTGTGTTACTGTTGTCATTTTACTTCTACATATATTTTATATACCCATAATACATTATAATTATTTTTAAACAACCAGTTATCTTTCAAAGAAATTAAGAAATGAAAAGAAGGTAATTTATATTCACTCAAATACCATTTTCAGAGTTTTCTTCAGCTTGAAAAATTTATATTACAATCTCTTCTAGTCCAGGTCTGCTCAGTGACCAATTATCTCACTTTTTGTTTGTGTAAAGGATCTTTTTAAAAATTAACTGATTGTATGTATGAGTGTGTGTGTGTGTGTTTGTGTGTGTGTGATGCATGAGGATCGAAGTCAGGCCCTTCTGCGTGCTAGGCTAGCACTCTAACACTGAGCTACATCTGTAGCCCTTTTTTCTGAGGTAGGGTTTCATTACATATCCCAGGGTGGCCTTGAACTCCTCTTGCTTTTGCCTCCTGAGTGTTGGTATTATAGGCATATGCCACTATGACTGGCATTATTTTTCATTTTAAAGGTGTCTCTTTTTTTTAGTATTGAGGGCTTGAACTCAGAGTCTTGCACATACTTTGCAAGTGCTCTACTACTGAGCGGCAACCCCCTTTTTAAATCGTGATAGAAAGTCTTGCTAAATTACATAGGCGCCTCTGACCTTGAACTTGATATCCTCCTGCCTCTGCCTCCTGAGTGGCTGGGATTACAGTTGCACACCACCATGCCCAGCATGTAAGTGTCTTTGTTTTGCTTTCATTTTAAAGGGGTTTTGTTTGTTTGTTCGTTTTGTTTGAATAAAGAATTCTCAGTTAACAGGGTTTGTTGTTGTTGTTTTCTTACAACACTTGTCTCCTTGCTTGCTCTGTTTCTGATGAAAAATTGACAATCTTTATCTTTTTCACCTGTATATAATTTGCCTTTTTTTTCCCTTTGAGGGTTTCTCTTTGGCGTTGTGGTCCTGTGTTTATCCCACTTAGGGATCATTGAGATCTGTGGGTTTATAATTTTCATCAAATTTATGAGCATTTTAACCATTGTTTCCCCAAATATTTTTTTCTCTCCCATTCTTTCTCATTTCTCCTTTTGAATTACACATATGCTAGACTTCTTGAAGTTGTCTCACATGTCACTGGGACCCTGTCATTGTTTCCCCTTTGTGTTTCTAATTAGGTTGTCTAATTTCTATCAGCCCATTTGGCAGCCCATTTCCACTAATCTTCTATAGTGCCCGATCTGCTGTTGTTAGGGCCTCACAGTGAAATTTTTATTTCAGATAATGTATTTTTCAGCTCTAAAAGTTATATGTGATTCTTTTTGTTGTTGTTCTGTTACTATTAGGGTACCTTATTTGTTTCCAAATAATTTCATGTTTTCCGTTACATCCCAAACCTATTTATAAGAGCCATTTTAAAGTCTTGTTCTACTTATTCCACCATCTCTATCAACTCTGAGTCTGTATTGCTGATTTTACTCTGATTATGGGTTATGTTTTCTTCTTTATATGTCTATACTTTTTTATTAGTCCTGGACATTGTGATTACCACACTGTTGTATGTCTACATTTTCTTATCTTCCTTCCAGGAGTATTCTGTTCCAGCAGGCAGTTAATTTACTTGAAGATTGGCTTGATCCTTTCAACCTTGTTTTTATGCTTTGTAAAGATGGTTCCAAAGCAAAAGACAAAGTTTTTTTTTAGAGGCCCAGATGGTATTTTAGGTACTATAGGTACCATGGGCTAAGGTTTAGCTCAGTTGGCAGAGTACTGCTCTGTAGTTCCTGAGAGCCCAGGTTCAATTCCCCATCACCCCCAAAATGAGCGAAGAATGTAGCAGTCCAACCCCCAAACAATCCCAAAACAAACTGCATTGAAAATCCTGAAGGTTACTATGAGTCAGACACAACTCAACAGAACCTAACAACAACAACATGGGGCACATAGTCTCTTTTGTATATGTGTTCTTTTTAAAAACAAAACAACCCTTTAAAATGTGTTTAAAAAAACAAAACAAAACATACTTTGTAATCTGTATAAATCCACATCGTGGATTAGATTTGGCCTGTGGGCTAAAGTTGCCAGCCAATGTTCTAAAGAATTCTTTGGGGCAACTTTAGCCATATTTTTATAGTATGGCCTTTCTAGGCATCTATTAAATGTTCTTGTGTCAACTCAGGGACTCTTCAGGGTCTGAGATTTTACCCTGTGAATAAGCCAGGAAATGAACTTGCCACAACTTCACAGATGCTGACAGAAGGTAAGAGATTCTTAGATAAAAGACAAAGGACCTTACTACTCACAGCACAACAGGTTATATGGGCTTCATCCATCGTCTCATTGATTTCTCTTATTCCCCAAGCCCCATGGGAGCAATGTAGAGTGTGTCCGGGTGATTGTTACATAGACAGTGGGTCTCTGTCACATATGAGGACCCCTGAGCTCAGGAAACCTCTATTTGTATAACGTAGCTTCTGGTAACTCTGCCAAACTTCATCTTGGATATCATTCTCTTTGTTAGCCTGATCAGGAAACAAATCTGCCCTCCCTTCTGGAAGGTAACGCAAAGGCTGTTGGCTATACAGGTATCCTTGGAAAATTAGTATAGGACAAAAGCTTTCAAAATACATGTAGAAATGTCAAGGAAGGTTGTCTCTTAGCATTCACATGTTCCAGAGGTTTTCCACTGGTTGTAACTCATGTTTGCCACCCCATGAACATCTCAACTCTCCAATAGTTCTTTCTCTTACAGTTGTTGTCCCAGTAGTTGTGTTTTGCCTGGCCATACAGAGTCCCATTTTATGTATGTGCATCTTCATATTCAAACAAAGACTCAAGATGACCCCTGTGCAGATCTCTTTACCTCTGCCTCTTCACAGCTTTCTCGTCTCCGGTACTGTACTTCTCAAATTGCAGTCACCTTTTCTTTCCTTTTCTTTTCTGTTTCTTTTCTTTTCTTTTCCCTCCCTCCCCCACCCCCTTTCTTTCCTTTCTCTTTCTTTCTGCAGTTCTTGGGATTGAACCTAGGACCTCACATGTACTAGGTAAGTGCTCTACCACTGAACTGCACCCTCAGCCCCATTTTTGTTTTTTTATTTTGTGACAGGGTCTAAGTTATACAGGCTGCCTCAGGCCTTGAACTTGTGATCCTCCTGCCTCAGTCTCCCGAGTCACTGGAATTACAGGCATGTTCCAAAGTGCCTGACTTGCAGTCACTTTTACAAGTTTCAGTGTCTCTCTTACGTTCAGCAAAACTACTCTGTGCTCTGCTTGGTTTCTCCTTTGTATACCAATCCACAGAACATATAAAGCTGGGGCAATTACAGAACTTAGCTCTTTTGTTTTCTTTCTCCGAGAGATCTCAGATCCACACTGCCTGTTCATCTTCCCCAAATGGCTGCTTATATATTTTGTCTATTTTTGACATCTTTTATAGCAGGAGAGCTAGTCCCACACCAGGTACTCCATCATTGATTATGTCTTTTTTAGCATTAACTTCTTTATATGTTTTGGAGTTATGATTTACACAGTCACTTTGGGTGGGAGATTATTTTTGTTGTCATCCTTTCTTAACCCATCTCCAAGTTTGATGAATATTTCCATCTGCCCTTGTCCCTATTCCATACCATAGTCCACAACCAGGTCTTAAAATGGTTTTAGATGGCTCCTATTTCTTATCTATATTTTGAATATGGCCAGTCCAGTACCTGAGCCAGTTTGTGTCTCAGCTCAGTTGGCTGTTGTGGCATTTTGTTTTGTCCTTTTGCCCTCCTGGGACCAGAAGCTTCCTGTAAATACAGGGGTTCAGGCAGTAATCAGCAGCAGTTTTATTCCACCTTCTTTCCTGAGATTGGGGGAAATCTGATGACACTGTTTGCCTGGAACTGAAGGATTTCTTGGCACTTGGGATTTTCAATGCCAAAATAGGGATGGGTCAACCAGAATGGTAAGTCAAGTTAGTTCTGCCTAGTTTTCTGGCTTCCAGTAACAAGGTTGGCTTTGGTCTCCATGTTGGATAGAGCATTTTAGTCCACATATTCCACAAGAACTAAAATTGCAGTTGTCATTAGCTGCTTCAAGACCCAGATCCTGGTACGCTGCAATTCTAGCCAAGCTCACTACTTTGCATTTCCATGTGTTTCTCATCCACAAAGATGTTATTTTTGTTTTTTGAAACCGACGATGGCCTATTGGTTTTCTTTTTTTCTATTTTATCTGACAACCATATGTTTAGAACATACAGTGTCAGGTGAAGAATGAATTCACTATGCAACTTTGATTGGAAATCCTGATTTTTTTTTCCAGTTAGTGTTGTCTTGGTTTGGGAGATAATGTAATTTAATAACCCACTTTATTTTAAAATGCTTCCAGCCCTTCCAGTCAGTTTAGAGGCCCAAATCACAAAAATTCAGGTAAAACCTAGTCATTTTCCATATACTTACAGTCTTTCTTTGATGGCATCATCATTCAGTACTTGAATAGAGCAAGGAGAAATAGCATCCTCACTTCTCTCCATCCTGTATCTTCTGGTTGATGAAAATGGTCACAGATAGTATTTTATCATCCGCCCACCTCCACTTCTGGCTACTCTGCCTTTCTCATTCCTCTGTTCTTAAAGAAGCAGATTGAGCAAAATTAGTGAGGGAGTAGGACAGTGGTGTCCAACCTGTGTGAAGATGAGGATCCTTTTTATGCAACCCTAAGTCTGTTTTTGGAGAATATGGGATTTTTAGAAACTTGGTAATAATTTGGGAGTCTTCCCAGAAAGCAACTGCCCCTGAACTTGGGCAAGAAAAGCCTTTCTACTTCCTGTGTGTTCCCTTCAAACCATGCTCTACCTATATTCTTTTAAATGCAAAGATTTTTAAAAACTTTCAGTCTTTACTCTTCCATTTGATTGCCAATAACTATCCAACTAACTGTCTTGAAGATTTGAATTGTGATTTACAGGAAATAATTTAAATATTTCTGGAGTGGTCAAACATAGGAGTTTCATATTGAAAACTCAAATATCCAAATGTCATGCAAAGTAAGTTCCTGTCATAGTACAAAACTAGTGAAGTACTGAAAGTACTTGTTAGAACAAAGTAATTCACATTAACCATCTTATCTCTACTTTAGAAAAGCATTGCCATCACTCAGCTTTGGTCTTCTGTTTTTAATTGAAGTGGTAGAAATGTGTATGTGGACATTCTCATTGAAACATTTTAAAAGCAGTATCACACAGTATCATCCTAAAACAAGTGTGTTTTTAACCAAAATAAATACGTGAGTTAACTGCTCACATGAGAAAATTAAAGATTTTTCTGGGAGGTAATTTATTAAAGAACAGATCATTCAAGAAATGACTATATTATTGTTTGGTTTGTTAAAGAAATTAATTGGAAAAATGCCTTAATGGAATATCTAAAACAAAACAAAACAAGCAAACAAATCCACCACTAACAACAACAACAAAAAACCTCTACAGGTATCTGTTTCTTATCTATTTTGTGATTCCTTAATTGGGGGTGTGGAAAAATTACGTAGTGAAATGGGGAGCTTTCATTTAACAATTGAGAACATACTTTGCTCATTTAACAAGGATTAAATATTGCAGGAGCAAATCGTGCTAAAATTAGACACTGGGGTTGGCCCAATAGCTGTACAAGTTATAATCCTTTAGAAACTGTAATCTGTTGGTTCAAATCAGGACACTGCAATATGAGAATATAAGTCACTTATGGTACATTCTTATGGGGCCATTATACCATGGCTGTCTCTATTGCAGGACTGTAGAATTATCAAAGCTAGAATTTCCTTTACTTAATATTTGAGCTTTGTTTTATTTTATTTTTCCCTTTTTAAAATTTCATATATGGGAAGACTCTTTGAAAATTATATTTAACATTCTAATACCCTGACCTCCATGAGCCCTTATCCATAAAATGCATGATGTATTAGGAAACAAGTATTGAATGGGTACCATGAATACCGTACTAGAAACTGTAGGTTTTAGAAAATTAACGAGAAATTTAGTATGTTCTGCTGGAGAAGGAATGAGTCCTGTAGTCAGAAGACCTACCTGCACAGGAATTCTGCTCTACTAACCTTGTATATAGTCTCTGTATAACCTTGGCAAACTCACTTAATTTCTATGAGTTTCAGCTTCCTTATCTGGTTTAAAAAAAAAAAAAAAAGGTAGGAAATGTCAGATACTGAGAAAATGTTAATCCATCCTTCCCCCTTCAAAAGGACATTTAGATATGTGGCTAGACGTCAGCTAATATTAGGTGAATGTTTATTTTGTTGCCAAGCATTATGCCTCACATTATCTCATTTAGATCTCACGCTATACATGAGGTAGTGGAGCTTATACAGTCCTCTTATACGTCTTTCAGCTTTACTTACCTAAAGTTACATAGCTTGGAAGTGGCAGAACCAAACTAGAGCACAGTGCTCTTAACTACTATGATTTCAGCCTCATAAAAACAAAACCTCTTGGAGATAGTCTACCAATTTAATGCTGACAGAAAATGATAAGCCATTATATCTCATCATATTTAATTTTGTTTTTTGCTCTATTTAATTTTGATGCATGTATTAGTTTCCTAGGACTGCCACAACAAAGTACCATAGACTGAGTGACTTAAGCAATAGAAAATCATTTTCTCACAATTCTGAAGACTAGAAATTCAAGATCAAGGTACTGGCAGGCTCAATTTCTTAAGAGGCCTCTCTTCTTGGCTTGCAGATAGCCACTGTTGTGGTTCGAATGTTTATGTCCATTCAAAATTCTTATGTTGATATCCTAACCTCAAGGTGATATAGGAAATGTAGCCTTTGGGTGGGGGGTTTGCTATGAGAGAGAAACCCTCCTGAATGAAATTAGTTCTCTTCTAAAAGAGAACAACAATAAGCTCAAAAAAGATTGGGTGGTGTTGGATAGTGTTTTATTCTGTTGGGTAGCGTTGGGTAGTGTTTTATTCTGTTGTACATAGGGTCACTATGAGTCAGATTCAATTCAATGGCCCTAACAACAAAAAGACAGACTCCCTCACCCTTTTCCACCTCATGAGGACACAGTAAGAAGGTGTCATCTGTAAACAAACAGATCTTCAGCAGACACCAAATCTGCCAATGCCTTGATCTTAGACTTTCTGGAACTATGAGAAATAAATGTTTGTTGTTCATAAGGCACACAATTCACAGGATTTTGTTACAGCAGCCTGAAAAGACTAATACAGCTGCCTTTTCTGTGTGTGTGTGTGTGTGTGTGTGTGTGTGTGTGAAGGAGGTGGATTTAGAAAGAGTCTGACTATGTAGCCCAGGCTGGCCTCCCACTTATAATCCTCCTGCTTTAGCCTCCCTAATGCTGGAATTACAGATTAGTGCCACCATGCCCTACCTGATAATTTGCCTTCTTGCTGTGTCCTCATGTGATTGTTCCTTCCATCCATGGTGTTGGTTTCCTAATCTCTTATCATGTAGATACCAGCCCCATGCCATTTTAACTGGATTATTTGTTAAAAGGCAAATAAAGTCCTGTTCTGAAAGGACTTTAGCATATGAATTTGGGGGACACAGTTCAGCCCCTAATAATGCATATGTAACATAAAAGATGTGATAACAAGTGAAAAAGAGTAAACAACACTTACAGAGTGTTTACTGTACATTAGACAGTGTTCAAAACACTGCACATATATTCAATCCATAAGAGGTAAATACTTTTTTTTTTATTTTTATTTAATTAGCATACAGTATGTACAGAATGCCTGCAGCCATACCACTGTGGCATCTGATCCTGTCAGATCTCAGAAGCTAAGCAGGGTTGGGCCTGGTTAGTACTTAGATGGGAGACTACCTGGAAATACCAGATACAGTAGGCTTGGAAGAAGGACCTGGCAACCCACTCCCCCAGAACAATCAGCCATTGAAAACTCTATGAATAGCAGAGAAGCACTGACAATAGTGTTTTGCCTGTTGTATGTAGGGTCACTATGAGCTGGACACTGACTCCATGGCACCTAACAACAACAGTAATAACAACAATATACAGAATGAGTTTCATTATGAGATTATCATAGTCATATGTATTTTCCGCCTGTTTTCTCCCTCTTTACCTACTGATGTTGCTTCCACTCCTCCTAATTTTCCCCCTCCCAGCTCTAGATACCTCCTCTTGTGTTTTCCATTCTTACATACATATATATTTATATTTTTCATTTTTAGAAGAATCTAATTTTCCACATATGAGTGAAAACATGAAATTTGTCTCAGTCTGGCTTATTTTGCTTAAAATGATGATCTCCAGATCCAGCCATTTTCCTAAGAATGGCATTACTTCATTCTTTATGTATGAATAATATTCCATTATATATGTTGTTGTTGTGGTGGTGGTGGTTGTGGTTGTTGTTGTTAGGTGCCATCGAGTGGAGTCTGACTCATAGCAACCCTATGTACAGTAGATGGAAACACTCCCCAATTCTGTGCCAGGCACACGATCTTTTTTATGTTTAAGCCCATTGTTGCAGACCATGGCAATACATCTAGTGGAGAGTTTTCCTTTTTTTCATTGACCTGCCACTCTCTCAAACATGATGTCTTTTTCCAGGGATTGGTCCTTCCTGACTACATGTCCAAAATACGTAAGATGCAGTCTAGCCATCCTTGCTTCCAAGGAACACTCTGGTTGAACTTCTTCTAGGACAGATTTGTTGGTTCTTTTGGCAGTCCATGGTATATTCAATAGACATCTCCAGCACCATAATTCAAAAGTATCAATACTTCTCCTGTCTCCCCTGCTCAGTGTCCAGCTTTCACAACCATATGATGTGACTGAAAATACCATGGCATGAGTCAGGCACACCTTCGTCTTCAATGTGACATCTTTACTTTTCAATACTGTAAAAAGATCTTTTGCCACAGCTTTTCCCAAAGCAATGCATCTTTTGATTTCTTCGCTGCTTCTTCCATGGGTATTGATTATAGAACCAAGTAAAGCAAAATCTTGGACAACCTCAATCTTTTCTCCATTTATTGTGAAGCTGAATACTGACCTAGTCGTAAGGATTTTTGTTTTGTTGATGTTTAGTCGCAGTCCATACTGAAGGCTATGTTCTTTGATCTTCAGTGCATGTTTCAAATCCTCTTCACTTTCACAAACAGAATTGTGTTAAAATCCATCTGTTGATGGACATCTGGGATGATTCCATATCTTCGCAATTGTGAACAGTGCTGCAATGAGTATAGAGGTGCAGGTGTGATACTATTCTTACCCCTTTTGTTTTGAGATGGGCTTTGAATGATGGGATAGAATTTGCTGGGTGGAGAGAATCGAAGACATTGTAGAGAGACAATTCAACATCAGCCAGAGCATGAAGGTAGGAATAAAGGAAGCATGTGGGCACAATGAGGAGACATAACCTCTAGAGGAGACAGATTTGGGAAAGTAATGGAATATACCTTACAAATAGAGTGGGATCAGATTATGAATAGAAGTATGGCTTTATGCTGAAGGCCAACATTATTAGTATGTTAGTTGAATCGCTCAGTGACATACATTATCTCAATTCTCCACACATTTGTAACTAGCACACCTCAGCAAAACAAAATGTTTTTTACTAAGTAGTATGCTTGTTATCCTTAAGGCTGCTCAAACCACACATACTCCGTGGGCCACTGCCGCTTCTTGAGAGTCAGGGCATGTCTGGCTGATCTGTGAGATCAAACCTTTACTCAGGCCTCGCTGAGGCACAGAGCAAGGTTAAGTGGCTCTAAGTAGCTGACTGGAGTCACTGACAGGAGAGTGACGCTGCCCTCTGAAGGCACACAGCCTGAGAAGTGGCTTCAATTTTTTTTGTTTCTTTTGTTTTTGTCTTTTGAGCCAAGTCTTGATATGTTGCCCAAGCTGGCCTTGAGCTCACAATCCCCCTGCCTCTCTGCCTCCCGAATGCTGGGATTACTGGCATGCGCCACCACACCCAGCTCAGCTTCAACTGTCTTGAAAGAAATATGCTTTCTCTGTCTGTACTTTATTAACCTTAATAGGGAAGAGCGCTATAGAATTCTCCGCCCCTCCCCTCCCCTCCCACCACCATGCTGTCTTGTAATAGAAAGTAGAAAGAGGCTTTGGGCCCTCACAGAATTATTTGAATTCTGACATTACTGTGTAACTTTAGGAAAATTACTAAATCTTTTATAAGCCTGTTTAACTTTTTAACCTATAAAACAGCTCAGGACCCGTGCAATTACTTTTTAGCTTTCTTCCTCCTCCTTTGCAACTTTTCTTAGTCTGACATTTTTAAAGAACACCTTTTTCTGATCATAAATGCTGCCTGTGCTCAAGGAGCTGAAAACTGTTCTGTTTAGGATGCCTATGAATCTGAGGAAAATACGGGGGTGGATAAAGTTGGCCTGTCCCTGCCCTCCTCCTCCTGGTTAGTGTTTTGCCTGTTTTGAATCCTAAAAATAACTACTTCATGAGAACAGGGTGAGCTTTGGGAAGATTATATTCCAGTTGGTTAGAAATGGAAGGTGCATTGTTCTTATCCTCCTTTGCCTTTCATTTTTAAATACATTTGGCCGTATCTGAAGCCGAGGAGACATTAGAGCAGCTGCAACAAGCAGCTGTAGCATCTTCCATGTCATTTTCTCCTCTGCTTTACAGACTTTGTCCCCATCCTCTGCTCCCAGTTGTCCTGTTCTTTTAAAATGGCCCAGTGCCCCGCCAGGCTCCTCTTCTATGCCTGCAGTGATTTCAGGTGATTTTGCCTGGTGCCCCTTACTTTTACCATTTTTCCTGTGGCAGGGGAAAGGGGGCCATGAGTGAAAACATTTGTGTTTTTGAAAAAAAAAAATCTGGATAGAAGAAAAAAGTCTACATAGCATCATGCTGCTGCTACATAAAATCTCTATTGTTTTTGGTGGAATTCTGCCATAACAGAACAACATAAGACTAAAATAATAACTCCACATTTCTATGCAGAGGCCACATGATTATGACTCTTTGAGGGGCAGGCCTCCACAGGACTATCTTGAAAGAAATGATTTGTTTGTCCTATGTATGATACACAACTAACCCAGAGGCAGTGTCTATAACGGTCCAGGGTACTTTAGGAAATGGGCAAGCCACCCCCAACATTCTTCTCAGAGCATGATAATCTATTAGAACCAGCAGCCATGGAATACTTTTTTTTTTTTAATGCATAGTTTAGCACATACTTCTCTCTACAGTATATTATAGGAAATAGTGAAGGATCAATTCCCTTGCATAATAGGTTAAACGAATTTATATTCCATGGCTTTTAGGGAAAAGCCAGCTCATTTTGTCTGTTTTTTTTAGTGTCATTTGATTTTGTACACTTAGATAATGGGGCTTACATTCTTTCTTTCTTTTTGAAATGAGATTATGTTGTTTTAAAGTATACATACTTTAGGTATTAGGTTACATATTATCCAAATATTAATTTAAAACCAAGTATTATTTAATATACTTGATTTATAACACACTACATGCACCAAGCATAGAAAACAGGTAAAAACGAATTGTATGTTTTATTTTACTATGTTGGGAACAGAGTAGTCTGCCTTACAAAACAATATAAATCATCTTTTACCGCTGCTCTCCAAAAATAATTTGGGTTTGCAAAATCTAAATTGGACCTGCCACAACTGCCAATATCTTCAGTTTTCACTGACTGTACTCTCCCTTCACCCCCTTCTTACCTTTAGACAAATGGAACTGGTATTTCAGCAGTACAGTTTTAGGACTGATATTTAGAATTCATTTCATGAGCTAACTTATTTTATATGTGGGGAAACTGAAGCACAAGGAGATTTGAGTTATCTGTCCAAACTCCCCCACCTGGTTAGTAGGAAGACCATATTTCAAACCTGATCCCTCTAGTCTCTGCAGCAGGATAACTGATTTCTAGTCTTTTGCTCTTTTGAAAGAACTATCATATACTCTCTTACATTCTCAGTTCTAATCTGCATCTGATGTTGTAGCCCTCTAAAATTGTTGAAGGACTGGGATTAACCTCAGTTGGTAGAGTACTGCTCTGCACACTCTGAGGCCCTGGGTTCAATCCCCAGCACCACAAAAATGGGAGAAGGACCTGGTAGCCCATTCCCAAAACAATCAGCCATTGAAAACCCTATGAATAGCAGAGAAACACTGACATAATGCTGGGCATAGCACAGTGTCAGGGAGTGTTTTATTCTGTTATACACAGGGCCCCATCTTGACAACACCTAACAATAATAACAACAACAACAAAACTGTTGAAAAGGCACAGATTAGATTCTAAAATATACAAATAATGTACAAATTTGGCTACAAATGGAAGGGGCACATGTTTCCTTCTTTATGAAATGGTTATGTTGATTTACAACCTTCTGGCTGTAAGTCAAACCTCAATAAACATGCACTTCTGCTCCTAGACAAACTAGTGAAATTAGTCCTGTTTTTCTCCTAGAAATGTCAGAGGGTGCTACAATGCTACAGGAGATGATGCCTCCTAGTTATTTGCTAGATAGAGTTGCAGTCATATGAACTGGTATTAGCCAGATTGAGTGTCCAGGCTCAAGATTCTGGTGTTAAGCCATAAGGTAATACTGCCATATGACCAACTTCTTGGCTAGTAGCCCTGTGGTGCAGCTATAAGGTGACCCAGTACAGGCCTGAGGCCAGGGTCCAATGATCAGTGCCAGAAAACCTAGGCCAAACATTGGAACTAATTCCCAAGGATACTGAAATTAGTCTCAATTAAAATTTTAAATGAAAAGGGTTTTTGTTTGTCTTAAGAATCACATCAATTATAACTCATAGAATAAGTAAATATTTTGCCATTATAGTTGGAATACTTTTAAGGGACAGAACCAGAAGAAGAAAGAGGAGGAGGGGGAGGGGAGAAGGGGGAAGAGAGAGACCTTAGATTATTTGAAAAGTCATGAAAATATATCTTGAAAGCAACAGCTTTCATAAAATGTACTGGATAGAGAATCTTCTTTTTCTGTGTCATTGAACATGCCATGGAAGTTGCAAATCTACTTCCAGTGTAAGGTGGTGTTGGAGTGGAAGTGGTACAAGTAAGATCAAGGTGCTAGTGATGATTGAACCAAACTTTGGACCCATACTTTAAATTTGGAACCCAGCTCCATCACTCACTACCAGCTGACCTCAGATAATATATTTAAATATGGAGATTATATTGTGTATTTCAGGAATCCCCAAACCCTGGGCCACACACTGGTATAGGAACTGGGCTACATAGCAGGAGGTAAGCAGTGGGTGAGTGAGTGAAGCTTTGTCTGTATTTACAACCACTCTCCATCACTAGAATCATTCCAAAACCATCTCCCTATCCCTGTCCATGGAAAAATCATCTTAGACAAAACTGGTCCCTGGTGCCAAAAAGATTGGGGACCACAGGTGTATTGAACTGCTTCTCACTCTGGGTGTGGTAGGATCACTTAGATGCTTTTAAAATATATCCCTCCCTGGGTCCCACCCCAGACCAATTAAATCAGAATCTCTAGAAGTGGATCCAAATATGAATATTTTTGAACACTTTCCTAGTGATTCTAATGTTGAAGACTAATAGTATAGTGATTAAAACCATCTCTGGAGTCAAATTGACTGGACTTAATCTCCAGATATGCCATTTCATAGTATTTGACCTTGGACAAGAACTTTACCTGTCTGAGCTTCAATATTTTCATCTGTAAAATGGTATACTAAGAGTTTGGTGTTGAGTTATTAGAGGCTAAAGTAAGTCATGTCAAATAGAGCATAGTGCCTATGACATAATATTTAATTATAGTTGCTGTTGTTATTATCCATAATTCTTTCATTTTATCTTGAGTTCAAAACCTAGTTCAGTACTATTCACAGTCCATCAGAGAACACTGAAAAGTCAGAAGTATCTTATAAAGAACATGAAAATATAAGGAAAATCCTATAGGACTAAATATTTGTGTGCAATCGTCTTACCAGAATTTGGATAAAAGTGTAACATTCAGGATTTTCACTGACTTAAGTCCTCACAGGACCTTACTCATGATCCTTTCTCCACCTCACAGAGCCTTATTAAAATAAAAAGCAACAACAACAAAACAAAAACTGGAAATATTTAAATATAGGATGTGCCTCTCTGCCTCAAAGGATATACATATTGGGAGGAGGGCAATGGAGGCTGGAGCCCTCTAGTTAGGAAGTTATTCCTTAGCTCAACAGTCTGTCTCAATAATTCTCAAATTTTAGCACACATCAGAAAATCATCTGAAAGCTTGGTAGCCCTGCACTACTGTCCATCTTTGCTGTCTTTAATAAACTTAGTCTATACTCTATGTTTAAAACAACAAAGACTGTTGAGCCCTGCCTTTGGAGACTCTAGGAGTAGATGTAGGACAGGGCCTAAGAATTTTCATTTTTTAACAAGTTTCCAGGTAATGCTGATGCTACTGGTTCAGGGACCACACTTCAAGAACCATTGTGGCTAGACGTGTAGCTCTTGGTAATGTGGAGGCTCTTAGACCTAATTGGCTGTTTAGGTTGCTTTCTCATCTGTACCTATCTCTGTCTCTCTTAATGACCTAGGTGCTGCTATAGAACAGAGTGTTTTGTCTTCTGTTTAATAGTTTCTTCGCAGCCTCCAGTCTTGAGCTGCGCTTTCTGCAGTCACTTCAAGGTTGCTTACTCTACAGTCTCCAACAGTAGAATTTCATTTCACATAATGGTTGGTATCCATCTCTGCTTGCTGACCAGACACAGAGCATATCATTCCCAGTTCTGCCAAGGCTTTTGCATATTGACATAGAGCCCAGATCCAGCAGCACAGAATGACTGTCCTTCTACACCTCTCCTGCCTCTCCAGCACAGGTCACTCTCAGGAATCTGGAATATTTGGTTACAGTCTCAACTTCTTTATTTAAAGGTCATCAGGACACATAGGTGAATCCAGACCCCTATGCTTCAAGGTAAACATGCAGACCAAACTCAGCAACAGTTTTGGGGCACATATGTTAGAAACTTGGGATGACTAGGGCTAATAATGTTATACATTCATGCTGAATCTTGCCTTGAGGTTATCTTACATTTTTAACTTGATAGCTTCTATTAATATCATTTTTATCCTAATTATTCAGATTCAAAATGTAGCCATAATGATCTCTAATATTTGTCGAGTACTTAATCCTCACAACAATGATATGAATGGATACTATTATGTCCATTTTGTATATGAAGAAACTGAGCCTTAGCAAGGTTAAGATGTAGCTAGACTATATGTTCCAGAAAAACAGGGATCTTTATTTTATTCTCTGATACAGCCAAAGTGCCCAGAACAGTACCTCACCCATATCTGTGTTTCATAAATGTTTACTGAATGAACAAAACTCTGTATGTAAGACAAACATGTGGGATCTAGAATTTGAAACTAGATCCATCATAAGCATTATACCATACTTGATCTTGTTTCAGTGTTGACTTTCCTTCTCTATCATCCCCTCAAATCAAACTTATCTTTCAAATCAGTTGAGTCCTATCATGTCCATTATATTTTGTGCTTTTGACCTTTTTTTCCCCATTTCTGCTGTTACCACCCTCATTAAAGTGATTGCTATTCATTCTCTGAGCTATTGCTATCCTTTCTTCATCCACACTCTTTACTAGTCCCTATGGTATATACAACTCTCACCAGATGGCTTTTTTTCTCTTAAAGCACATTCAGTACTCATAATCTGCTCCAAAACAGACAGGTGTGTTGTTGTTTGGTGCCGTCGAGTCATGCCTGACTCATAGCTACCCTCATAGGGTTTTTAATGGCTAATTATTTCAGGATTGTTTCAGGAGTAGACTGCCACAACCTTCTCTCATTTTTGTGGTGCTGAGTATCGAATCAAAGGTCCTCAGACAGTACAAAGCAGCAGTCTACTAAACCCCAGCCCCAAGGGAAGGAGGTAGCGTGAAATAATGAGGAACAAAGGAATGAAGAAAATTAGGATTTTAGTCTCAGTTCTGTGGTGCTGAATAAGTCATGTATTCCTCCTAGGTTTCACCTTCCCCATTTACAACCTTAGAAGATCAGACTGGGTGATTTCTTCCTATCCTAATGTTGTCTGGTGGTTATATGCAGGGCCTGTAGCACCCCTCAGCAGAGTCAGGTAGGAGAAGAACTGTGCCTCCATGTAGTTTGGAGTAAGACAATTTAATCAAACAAAGCAGAGCAGTGTAAGTGCCATCAAAAAAGTAAAAGAAGCTGGGCATGGTCACACATGCCTGTAATCCCAGAACTCAGAAGGCAGAGGCAGGAGGATCACAAGCTCAAGGCCAGGCTGGGCTACTTAATGAAACTGTCTCAGCCAAGGGCTGGGAATGTTGCTCAGTAATAGAGCACTTGCCTAGCATACGCAAAGCTTTATATTTGATCCCCAGTACCACAAACAAATGAACAAACAACAACAACAGCAGCAGCAAAAAAGAAGCAAAACTGCTTTGGTCATTAGGGGAGAGAGAGATCATATCTGCTTACTAGTGGGAGACATAGATGTGGCACAGATGTTCCTCTTCTTATGACGTCAACCTGTTCTTGGTGTGCAGGTCTCCTCACCATGAAAAGAGAAAAAGCTGCTGAGCCAAGTTGGCTATTAGAAAGATCCATCATGAACACTAGTACTCCCAATTCAGAAGCTCAAGGCAAAAAATTTGATCTGATGTTTGGGAAACTGCTTACAGGGCAAAGAGAAAAGCAAGAAAATGAAAGTGGTTGTCATGCCCTGGATAAATACTTTATATCTTACTCTGCCATGTATTAGTTATGTGGCCTTGGACAGGAAACATCCTCTAGGAGCGTTGGTTTCACCTTTGTTCCCCATCTAGATATTGGGGATAATAATATCCACCTTGCAGGATCATTGTGAGGAATAAATTAGGTGGAATATATAAAGCTGCAAGTGTAATCCCTGGAACCAGCAGACATTAAGGAAATTTTATCTTCCACCTTATGTCCTGCCTTTCTAAATATATCCATGTTTTTAACAAAAACTCTTTAAAAACTCTTGATGAACGAAGGAGGTTATACAGTGGTAACTCACAGTATTATATATACTTTGAATACATTCAGATTCTAGAAAGTATATGCCATATTTATGTTGTTGTTGTTAGGTGCCGTCGAGTCGAGTCCGACTCATAGCGACCCTCATAGGGTTTTCAATGGCAGATTGTTTCGGGATTGCCTTGGGAGTGGGTTGCCATGTCCTTCTCCCATTTTTGTGGTGCTGGGAATCGAACTTGGGACCTCAGAGACTACAGAGTGGCACTCTACCAACTGAGCCAGATCCCAGCTGCTATATTTATATGCCATATTTAATGAAGAAGTTTCTCTAGCCCTTTGTACCTATTAGAAGGATGGGGTAGAACAGGCAAATCAGAAGTTGTTCATGGTTTTATTTGTAACTGATAAAGGAACTGGGTTGGGGAGTGGTCCAGAAAGTATCATTATTTTCTTCCTCAAAATGAACTGATGAAGGCTTAGAAAGAGCAACTATATCATGGTCAAAGTGGCCTAACCTTGTCTTTTCACTTTGTGAACTGTCTAGCTTTTAAGGAATGGTTGTTGCTGTAGCTGTGGTTGACAATCATTTCTCATGGCAACTAAGACAAATATTTGTGACAAAAAAAAAATACATTTTATTAAACTTTGGAATTAGGAAATCTGCATGTAGGATATAGTTACTTTCTATTCCCCTAAGGATTAAGGAAAATCCATCCATTTATTCGGCCATTAAATGTTTGTTGATAGCTGCTATAATGGAAAGCATAGTTCTAGGCATAGGGGGATACAATAGTGACTTAAAAAAACTACTCTGCCTTTTTGGAATTATCCATGTAGTGGTAGATGTAAAAAAAAACCAAGGTAAATCAGTAAAATATATAGCATGTTAGGAAGTAGTTACTACTAACACATAGAATAAGACAGGAAAGAAGACTAAAAAATATCAGTGGGAATGAGGTGTTGACATGTTAGATAGAATGTCCAGGGAAAGTCTCAGTGACAAGCTTCTTCTAAAGTAAGACCTGAAAGCCATGGGACCTGTGAGGGGAAGTGGGTGGACCTTACTACACAGGTCCTGAGGTGAGAGAGCGCCCAGTGTGCCTGAGGAACTGCCAGGAAGGAGGCCAAGGTACCAGAGCAGTAGGAAGGGAAAGTGGCCTGAGATCAGGTTAGAGAAAAAAACAAAGACCAGTTGTGTGAAGCCTTATTGGGCATGGTAAGGACTTTGCCTCAGCAAGAAGAGAAACCACTGGAGAGTTTTGGGCAGAGAAATAAGATATCCTACAATTTATTTTTATTGACTGCTCATTCTGCTAGGTTCTGTTTCAAGTGCTTTAATTGTAGTCCTCACAATAACTTTATAAGATAAGAGCTACTGTGTTCCTCTTTTTAGTCCTGAGGAAACAAGGCCCAAAGAGGTTAAGTAAGTTGCCTGAGGTCACATAGGTAGGAAAGACATGATCAGAATTTAGACTCAGGCAAACTCTTGACCACCTCATTGTCCAGCTCCCCTAAATGCTTAAGAGATTGAGGCGAAGTGTTGCTGTTGTTGCTTTTCTTTCTTCTTTTTTTGGTGTATTTCCAGAACACTCTTAAAATACCTCATTCTCTGTTGTAAATATGGAACTTCATCACTTAAACTGATACAAAAATTCCCAGTATTTTGCTTTATGGTTTCAATTTTTTAAAGAAAGTTTTCAATTTAGCATACTAACAAACATGTTGATGTTTTTCTCTTTAATTATGCAGACAGCTATTTCTTTTTTGCTCCTAATGTAGAGGTTGATGGGGAAACTTTTTATTTTATTGCTTACACTCTCCCCCTAGTATTATTTAAATCACTACTGTATGTTTTGGCATCTATAATTTATCATTTTATTCTGTTATTAGATGAAGTGCCCTTTAAAGCATTCCACAGCAAGGTGAACACAAGTCATGCTTGCAAAGCTTTAGAAAAAATAATCACAAAGTCATTAAAGAATAATGAAAGTTAATTCATACAGCATACAGTATCAGGGCTGCCTAATTTAACAAATATAATTATTCTAAGTCATTTCCAAAGGGCATCTAAACATCAGCACCTAACTTTTATCATCTTTTAAGGAATACCAACAAAAATACCTCAGCTATATAAAGGCTTTAAAAAGCAAAATGGTTAATTCATTTGTTAGGATTCACAAATACTAAGGCTGAAACAATTGGTATTTTAAAATACAGGAAACCCACTTTCCTTTTATGACTATCCTGTGACTTTAACATTCTACTGCTGTAGAATGTAGAGTCCTTGGCTTCTGGAGTCAGCTGCCTACTGCATACTGATTTTCCTGAGAAAATCCCTCAAGAGTTCTTACTAGTGAGTAGTACCTACCATGGCTTCAGTCCCTGCAGAGAGTGGGGACAGCCAAGTTTGGGAATGAAAACGTTGAGTGTAAATCCTCTCCTACAAGAATCACCAATTCAATCTAATTTAAGGTTTCTGGCAGACCACTTAGCTGTACCTTCAGCTACTTGCAAAAGTATGCCTCCCAGGGGCTCATCCTTGAAGGAGTCAACCAGGACTTAGAGAGTTTTCCATCACTATGTTCTTCAGTAAAGTAGGTGATGTGTAGGAATGTGTATGTAAGTGCACGTGCAAACTACATTCCTGTGCTCCCACATTTAAGTATTCATGGAATTCAGAATAAGGAAGGTGGTCCAAAAGGGTTTCTGTTTTTCATAAATTCTCTTTAATTTTTTCTTCCAATCCCTCACAACCAAAGGGAGCAATGACTCCAGGCTCATGACCTCAGAAACCATGCTATTGCTGAATGTGAAGTAAACGAGATGTTTTAGGTGAAAGCTATTTTGGTATTGAAGCAACTACATCCAACCTAACAAAGGTCTTTTAAGAGGAAGTAGTTAAAAAGGCACATCTTATGACTCGGAAAACCACAGCAAAGTCTTCCAATTAGGAATAAATTCGAGAATGCTACACTTTCCTGGAAGGGTCAAGAAGTCCAGTGTTTAGCCTGGAGCTGCCTCTCCCCTCCACCCTGAGAACAAGTCATCCATCTCTGTGTGAACTCAACAGTTGCTGGCAGGCCTTGCTATTCCTCTGCAGAAGAAGAGCCAGGGTTGCCAGCCAGAATCACAGTCAAGAGGTAGCCGAGAACCCACGAGCTTGCTACAGAGCTCCAGTGCCAGCTTTCTGTCTACAAAGGAAGATTCTCTAAACTCACCAATGCCAAAAACATATCTTAAAATGTTGAAAAGAAGTCTCGGAAGCTTTTTTGTTGCTGTTAGAAGATTAAGCTTTCGTTACCCAGATTATAGTTTCTATTTCCCTAAAATTCAACAGCACTTAATCCATAAGACTCGTTGGTATACAAAACAAATACTTCTGCTGTCTTCATAATCAATTTAAAGCTTACAGTTATGACGTCTTGATACTTTGTTGTGGTTAATTGCCAATTACTAACATCCAATGAATATTTTTTAAATGTTTCTTAGATGGCTCATGAGGCTGACTTGTGTGGTTAGTTGGAAAACTGGGACTATGAAGTGAGTTGCCCCTAACAGCTGACTTCCATCAAGATATCATGTACTTTTGAGTTCTTTAATAAAGTATTTTGCTCTTTTAAGAGCATCTAAAACCCATCCCTCACAATCTAGCTCAATTACTGCCTCCTGCCCAAAGCCTTTCCTGACAACTTAAGGTTTCACTGAGATCGTCCCTCTGGGACCATGTAAAGCCTTATCTGTTCAGCTATAGTGGTGTATGGATATGTCCTCATACACGTCATCTGTTTGCTGACTTTTCACATCAAGAGCCATGTGCACCACCTTTTCAGCCCTCCCCACACCCCACAGTGCCCAGAATAGCTTTGAGCACAAATGGAAGCTTGCTGGTGGAAAGGAATTGAACCAACTTACAGTCTTTTTCATTACTACCCCAATTATCATATGTAAGATGGGGGTTGTATATTAGTTAAACTTTTTGTCACTGTGACCAAAACACCTGAGAGAACAATTTAAGGGAGGAAAGATTTATTTTAGCTCATGGTTTTAGAGCTGTCAGTGTATGGTTTGTGGCTCTGTTGATTCTGGCCCACGGTGAGCTAGAACATCGTGGTGGGAGCATGTGAAAGAGGAGGCTGTTCACCTCGCCACAGACAGGAAGCAGAGAACAGGGAGAGACTGGAGACCAGGTATAGCCTTCAGTGACCTACTTCCTGCAGGTAGGCCCCAACTCCTTAAGTTTCCAGACCCTCCCAAAATATCCACACCAGCTGGAGACCAGGGTTCAACACATGAGCCTATGGAGGACATTTCATAGTCAAACCATAACCAAACCATAGTCAAACCATAGTCAAACCAGAACAGGTTGCCATTTCTTTCCTCCAATCATTTTCTGTTCCTTAGTGACCCAGCAGCTCCAGGATGAACTGCAAGTTGGACCACTCCTGGAATAGGTTTGTCAATTTGTAATTTTTGGCTTGGATATCACTGTTCTGTCCCACTTATAGAAAATGGGAGACAAATTATATTCCTTATGATTGCATTCATTAAGGAATTATTAATGACTATAAAGTGCAGGGAAGTTAATGGAACAGAAATTTAAAAATATAGAAGGGCATGAGAGGAGGGGGGAAATCTCCCTAAGAAACTGGGGACTTCTTTTATGTAATATATGTTTCCTTTTTACGTGACAAAACATAAAGACTGCTTGCAAGTGCATTTAATGGATGATTACTTGCACATCTTAATAATGTTTGCTCTTTAGAGAATTGTATGCAGAAATAACTGCCTTTCCACTTTGAGTTAGGAACGAACTGGAAAGGCAGTTACTTTGCTGTGTGGGGAGGAGTAGTAAATAAATGCAAAAGCCTAGGAACACTGGTGCATTGTTTGCAGCAGTGAGAAATGACAACTCAAAATGAGGCCAGCTTTTCTCTTATGTGATCATGCCTTCAATGATTCCATGAGATTTCTCATTTGATAGGTTGTACTTCCCACTGGCAACAACTGAAGCAGTTTATTATGCACATCTGTCACGTGATCCACTTCATCAACCAAATGGAACTGAGAGAATAAGTCACCCTAACAAGATCTTTCAGTGCACTCTTAAAAACTACTTGCAGATGTACTCTTCCTCTGCAGGGATACAATGAGTTTCCTTGTACTGTGCCACATGATACAGGAAATGCATTATTCCCATCTAAATTCAGGCATACCAGGAGGAAGCATGTGAAAAGAAAGCAGCTCACAAAAGCACACACAGCTTTTGTAAAAGTCCTTAGAGGGTCTCACACACCAATTTATGATAACAGCAGATAAAATCCTAGGCCTCTGAAGCTCAGTTCATTTCAAATGCTAATGTCCACTCAGGGAAAGGAAACCACATCAGCATTCAGCATCAACACAGATGCTGCTAATGTTTTTTATTTGTGATTGTCCCTGAGTCCCCTCAGCAGCATACCACATCTCTATTTGTTGTAACTTCATATTTTATGTGCTTTCATCCATAGGCGATTTGTGCTTTCAAACTATATCTGGTGATCTTGAATCAGGAACCATTATGTTCACATTCAGATCAGTTAGAAGGAATGTTTTTGAAGATGAGTTGAGAATTAGATTCCCCCTCCATTGTTAAATCTTCTCTTTCAGTTAGTGTTTCCAGTTTGTCATTCATGCATTTGACCAACAAATACTGAATACATACCTGTGTCAGGCACTGTTCCAAGCACTGGAGATATAGCAGTGAACATAGTCTATCATTATAGAGATAATAATTTAGAGAGGGTGCAGGGAGAGAGGAAACAGATAAATATGTAACACACCAGAGAGTAGGTCAGTCAGGACAGGTTAGATTGTTTTGTGGCAATAAATAACCCAGTGTCTCAGTGGCTTAAAACAACAAAGTTTATTTCTTACTTACATTGCATGTTCACTGAAGGTCATCTGGAGGCTCTGCCCTATGCCATTTTAGTCTGGGACCCAGGCTGCCCGGACAACCCACAGCTGGACTATGGCTGGTCTTTTGGGTGAGGGAGAGGTTGGAATGGTGAATTGTACACTAACTCTTAAAACTTACACCTGAAAGTGTCTCGTGGCACTTTTACTCACATTTCAGTGACTAAAGCAAATCACACAGCCACACCCACCTCCAAAGGGGAATCATACCATGTGTTTAGAAAAGTCAGACACACTTCGTGGGCAGACTGCCCCACGTGTCAATGATTGTGGTGAAGAAAAAAGGCAAGGTAAAGGAGATGGTATCTGGGTAGGTGGTTTCTATTTGACATAGATGATCAGAAAACGTCTCTCTGATGAGGTGACATTTGAGTAGGGGCCTTCAGGGAGAGAGAGAAGGTCATTTGGATGGGGCTGGAGGCAACTTCTTTAAAAAAAAAAAAAAAAAAACTCCCAAGAGAAAAGTATACCTGGCATGTTTGAGGAAAAGCAAGGAAGTCAAGGTGGCTAGAGTGAAGTGAGCAAGGAGAAAGCTGTAGAAAATTAAGCCAAAGAGAGACAAAAAGCAGAGCCTTATGGTAAAGGCTATGGCCATTGTAGATTTTTGTGTAAAGATGTGGACTGAGTTAGGTTTTTTAACATTTCCTACAGCAGCTAACTAGGAAGTATACTGGGGGTCAACAGTTGGAGCAGGGAGTAGTCAAGAGGTTCTTTGAATAATCCAAGTGAAGTAAGAGGGAAGTATTGGTCAGAGTCTGCGTACACTATGGTTTGAAGGTAGTACAAAAGAATTTGCCAGTGTATTAGATAGTAAGGTATTAGGGAAAGAGAGGAATCAAGGATGACTTCAAAGATTTGCTTCTTCTAGTAATCCCTTTTTTATTTTGAAATGATCTCACTGTGAGACAAGGCTGGCCTCAAACTTGTGATACTCTTGCCTGAGCCTCCCAAGTGATGAGATTACAGGCATGCACCATCACTCCAGTTAGTAATCCTCAAATATACATAAAAACTACCTTGTGTTGTCCTTGAGAATCTTCAAATTTGGCAATATCACTGTAGCATAAACCTCTTCCATAAATGATTAGAGAGGTGGATGGTCACGTGGAGATGGGGGTGCTGCACAGTTGGCTTGATTAATGCATCAGGTAAGGTCATTCTTTTTCCACATTGTCCTCATCTCTGGTATTTCTTAGGGTTTTTTGGTCCAGGTTAATTCATGACCCTCAGATATCACTTCCAAGAAATCTAGTTCTTCTAGTATGAGGTCTGTCCTGAATGGATTTATGTAGTATAGTGATGTGTCACCTCTAGTTCTCTTGGAAATAGGTTGGATAGAAATTTTAATAAATATAACAAAATGGCATTGTGGTATTCCTCTGAAGAGTATGTCCCCTCTTTCAGCTCACCCTGCCTTCCTATAACATAGTTCTCGTTACACCCACCTAGAGAATGGTAACTGTGTCTACCAATACCTATATCCTTCTCTTTATTTTAATTTTTACATACTATACATTTAATACAAGTCAATAAAGATTAATTGAATATGTATTACATGGAAATCAGTATGGTCAACACCAGAAATATGAAGGAAAACAAAGCAAAAATAATTAAAACAGTGTGATTTTTATTACAAAAGGGAAAATACATCAATGTAGCAAAAAAAAAAAAAAAAAGAATACAGAACTCAGGCTCACTATACAAATTTTAAAATGTGAGTACAAGTCCCTTCTAAAAGTAAAAAGTCTGAATATTTTGAAAAAACTCTTTTTCACCAAGCAATAAATAAACAAAAAATAATAATAACAGTAATATATAAGCAATAAAGATGTACAAAATCTAATTGAACAACTAAAAAGAAGTAATCTCATTTAGCTCCCACATATAAGCAAAAACGTGATATTTTTCTTTTTGAGACTGAATTGTTTCACTTAAGATGATTATCTCCAAGTCCATCCATTTAGCTTCAAATGCTGTAATTTTGTTCTTCTTCAAGGCCATGTAGTATTCCATGGAGTGAGTGTGTGTATGTGTGTGTGTGTGTGTGTGTGTGTGTGTGTGATTTTTCTAGTCCATTCTTCTGTTGAAGGACATCTAGGCTGATTATGAACAGTGCTGCAATAAACATGGAAGTACAAGTGTCTTTATGGTATAAAAATGTAGCGTCCTAAGGGTATATACCTAAAAGTGGAATTAGAAGAGCAAATGGTAGTTTTAATATTTAGTTTTCCAAGTAACCTATATACTATTACTTTCTGCAGTGGTTGTACTAGTTTATGGTCCTACCCGCAAGTGTAAAAGAGTACCTTTCCCCCCTGCATCCTCACCAGCACTTGTTTGTTTTGTTGATGTTAGCCATTCTAGCAGGAGTAAAATGAAATCTGAGTCAATTTTTGATTTGCATTTCTCTAAAAGCTAAGGAAATTGAACATTTTTTCATGTTTAATGGCCATTTGTAATTCTTCTTTTGAAAGTTTAACTCCTTTGCTCAAATCTGATTGTTCTTTTTTGCGGGGTGTTCATTTTTTTTCATTCTTTGCATATCCTTGATATTAAACTTCTGTTGGGTGTAAAGATTTCAAAGATTTTCTCCCAT
>VMDO01004092.1:65153-93610 GCA_007922755.1 Pedetes capensis
AGTAAAAGATAGAGAAGACTTGGATGGGAAACTTAGATAGGAAGGGGGGAGGGGGGAAACATAGAGGAGGGTAAGGGGTAACCTATATGAATAATGCTTATCAAATTGCATATATGAAAATTGTCACAACGAAAAGCATGTCAAAATGAATCACATTATGATGTACATTAAAAATTTCTAATAAAAAAAAAAAAAAAGATTTTCTCCCATTCTGTAGGTTCTGTCTTCACTCTATTAATTGTATCCTTTGCAGTACAGAAGCTTTTCAACTTTATATAATCCAACTTACCAATTCTTGGTACTATTTCCTGGGCTTTGAGTTACATTAAGAAAGAACTTGCCTCCCTGCTTAGTGGCGCAAGCCTTTAATCCCAACGACTTGGGAGACTGAGGCCTGAGGATCACAAGTTTGACACTAGAGGCAGCGTGCAAAACTTAGCAAGACCTTGTCTCTAAATAAAAGAAATTAAAAATGAGTTAGGGCTACAGCCCGGTGGTAGAGCACTTGCAGAGTACATGCCAGGCCCTAGGTTTAACTGCCAAGTAACACTGAGACAGAGAGAGAGAGAGAGAGAGAGAGAGAGAGAGAGAGAGAGAGAGAGAGAGGGAGAAAAGATAGAGCTTTTCTATACTCATATGTTGAAATGTACTACCTACTTTCTCTTCCAGTAGTTTCAGAGTGACCAATTTTAGCTTGAGATCTCTGATCCATTTTGAATTGACTTTAGTACAGGGTGAAAGTTATGTATTGATTTTCATTTTTCTATATGTAGATATCCAGTTTACCCAACACCATTTATTAAAGAGACTTTTTTCCATTTTATGTCCTTGGCATCTTTATTGAAGATCAATTGGTTGTAAGTGTGTGAGCTGATATCTGGATCTTCTATTTTATTCCATTGATCTCTGTGTCTATTTTTGTGCCAGTACCAAGCAATTTTTATTATTATGGCTTTGTAGTATAAATTAGAATGTGGTATTGTGATGTCTCCTGCACTGGTTTTACTGGTTAGAATTATTTTGGTTTTTCCAAATCTTTTATGTTTCCAAATAAATTTTTAGATCGTTTTATCAATTTCTACAAAATACTTACTTAGAATTTTAATAGGAATTTCATTGAACCTGTAGAGTGCTTCTGGAAGAATAGCCATTTTAACAATGTTGATTCTCCCAACCCATGAGCAAAGGAAATTCTTCCATCTTCTTGTATTTTCTTTAGTTTCCTTCTTTAGTGTTTTTAAATTATGATTTAAAAAGTCTTTAGGATTTTTAGTCACATCAATTCCTAGATATTTCATTTTTAGGAGCTATTACAAATGAGATTGATTTAATGTTTTTGCTCCTCCTGTTCATTAGTATATAAGGATGCAACTAATTTTTGAATATTGGTTTTATATATAGCCACATTACTGAAAGAACTTATTAGATTTAAAAGTTTTGTAACAGAGACTTTAGGATTTTTTAAGTATAGTATCATGTCATCTGAAAATAAAGAGAATTTAACTTCTTTCTTTCCATATTAAATAAGAGTGGTAAGACTAGATCTCTTTGCCTCATTCCAGATTTAAGGGGGAATGCTTTCAATTTTTTTCCCATTTAGTAAAATATGGGCTGTAGGTTTGTTGTATGTAGCCTTGATGATGTTAAGAAATGTTCCCTCAATTCCTAATTTCTTTTCTTTTCTTTTCTTTTCTTTTTCTTTTTTTTTTTTTTTTTGTGGTACTGGGGGTTGAATCCAGGGCCTCCTGCTTGCATGCTCTGCAAGTGCTAGACCACTGAGCTGCACCCAGCCCATTTTCTTACTTCTTGAGTCAGGGTCTCGCTAAGTTATGCAGACTGCCTTTGGTCTCGAACTTGCGATCCTCCTGCCTCCACTTCCTGAGCCACTGGGATTACAGGCGTTCACCACCACACCCGGCCAATTCCTAATTTCTTCAAGACTTTTATCACGAAGAGTTATTGGACTTTGTCAAAAGGTTTTTCTACATCTGTTGAAATGACCACCTGGTTCTTGTCTTTAAGTATGTTGATATGTTGTATTACATTTATTCATTTGCATGTATTAAATCAACTTTGCATTTGTGGGATAAAGCCCATTTGATTATGATGTATAATCTTCTTTGTATGTTGCTGTATTGTGTTTGCAAGTATTTTGTTGAGAATTTTTGCATCTATATTCATCAAAGAAATTGGTCTATAACTTTTTGTTGTTGAATCTTCGTTTGGGTTTGGTATCAAAATAATACTAGCTTTGTAGAATGAATTTGGAAGAATTTCTTCCTTTTCTATTTTGCAAAATAATTTAAGGAGAGTGGGAATTAATTCTGCTCTAAAGATTTGATAAAATTCAGCTGTAAACCTGTCCAGACCTGGGCTTTTGTTTCATTTTTGGGTTTTTTATTTGTTTGTTTGTTTTTTGGGTGATTCTTTATTACCGCCTCAATCTCATTAGTTGCTATGTTGTTGTTGTTAGGTGCCGTCGAGTCAGTATCCGACTCATAGCGACCCGCAAAGGGTTTTCAATGGCTGTTTTCGGGATTGCCTTGGGAGTGGATTGCCAGGTTCTTCTCCCTTTTTGTGGTGCTGGGAATTGAACTCTGGACCTCAGAGACTGCAGCGCAGTGCTCTACCAACTGAGCTAAATCCCAGCCCATTAGTTGCTATTGTTGGTGTTGTTAGGAGTCGTGTCAGACTCATAACGACCCTTATAGGGTTTTCAATGGCTGATTGTTTTCTTTCGGGATTGCCTCAGGAGTGGGTTACCACATCCTTCTCCCGTTTTTGTGGTGCTGGGAATCGAACTCGGGACCTCAGAGACCGCAGAGCGGCGCTCTACCAACTGAGCTAAATCCCAGCCCCACTAGTTGCTATAGGGCTATTTAAACATTTATAACATCAGAATTTAATTTTGGTAAGTAATTTTCAATTTCATCTACATTGTCCTTTTTAGGGAAATACAGGTTCTCAAAGTAGTCCCTAATGATTCTTTTTTCATTGGGATTCATTGTAATCTTCTCATTTTCATATAATTGTATTGGTTTGGTCCTTCTCCCAAAGGTTAAAGGTTATCAGTCTTATTTATCTTTCCAAAGAAACAACTCTTAGTTTCATTAATTCTTTGTAGTGTATTTTTTAGTTTCTAATTCCTTAATTTCTTCCTTTATATCTATTATTTCTTTTTTTCTACTTATTTGTTGTTGGTGATTTTCTAATACCTTAAACAAGTCAATAAATTATTTATTTGGAACTTCTCTATTCTTTTAATGTGAGTGCTATACATTTTCCACACAGAACTGCTTTTGCCATATCCCAAAGGTTCTGGTAGGTTTTATCTTCATTTTCATTAGGTTCAGGGAACTTTTTAATTTGTCCTCTGATTTCTTCAGTGACCCATTGGTCATTCAAAAGTGTGTTCTTTTATTTCCATGTATTTGTAAAGTTAATGAAGTTTCTGTTGCAGTTAATTTCTAATTTTATTGAATTATGGTCTAATAGGATACAAGGAATAATTTCTGAATTTTTGAAGGTTTTTATGAACCACGTGTAGTCAGTTTTTGAGAGTGTGCCATGGTGGTGCTGAGAAGTAAGAATATTCTACATTGCTTGGAAGGATTATTCTGTAGATGTCAGTTAAGTGCTGTTGATCAATCATGCTATTTAAATCCATAGTTGCATTGTTGATTTTTTGTTTAGACAATCTGTCTCTTGCTGAAAGTGGGGTATTAAAATCCCCCATAATTATAGTATCTGGATCTATAAAGGCCAGTAATGCTTGTTTTATAAAGTTAGGTGTACCAATATCCAGTGCATATATATTTATAATTGTTACATTTTCTTCATTGATGGAATCCTTTATTAATAAGTGGTAGCCTTCTTTGTCATGTTTAATTATTGGGGACAAAAGTCAACTTTGTCAGAGGTTGATTTTGTTTGCCAACTATCATAAGAGAATGAAAGAAAAAATATACAAATGGCAATACTGTTTTTTAGTACTATATTTTTGGTATATTTGCACTCATAAGCTTTCATTTATGCAACAGATATTCTTGAGTTCCTACAATGTGCCAGGTATCTTCTAGGCACTTGAGACATAGCCAAGAATTGAATATGTAAGTCATACATATTACTAAAGACTACAAAGGATAGAAACATATAAAGAAGAAAATATTTTTACTAACTTACCACCAACACATAACTACTAAGCCTCTTAGTACTCAGTCTTTCTAAGCTTACATTCCTTTGTCCCTGCTGTTTTGAATAAAATTTATAAATTTGGATTTATACTATACATTTGATAATTTTTTATAAAAATAAATCAGATCCTCAGTATTTGTTGACTGAATGAAAGAATTAATTATAGAAACCTAATAAATTAGATAGGCCCTGGGTTCAATTCCTAGCCCCACAAAAATCAGAGGAGGGTGTGGCGACCCACTCCTGAAATAATCCCAAACCATTCAGCCATTGAATAGCAACCCATGAGTCAGACCCAATTCAACAGCACCTAACAACAACAATAAATTAGAGAAACAAAAAATGTAAATGAAATTCATCAATAATATCACTACTAATAAAAACTATTGCTGTTAGTAGTTTGAGTTGTTCAATATGGTTTTGGATCACTGGCATATTTTTACATTATTCCACAATAAATTATTTACTTTTAAAATGACAGCTTTCTCTTTTTCCTTTTCCTCCCTCCCTCCCTCCCTCCTTTCCTTCATTCCTTCCTTCCTTCCTGCGGTACTGGAAGATTGAACCCAGGGCCTTGAGCTTACATGCTTTACAAACACTGTACCACTGAGCTGCACTCCCAGACCATATTTTTACTTTGTATTTTGAGACATGGTCTCACTAAGTTATACAGGCTGCTTCTGGTCTTGAACTTGCTATCCTCCTCCCTCCACCTCCCGTGTTGCTGAGATTATAGGCATGACCCACCATGTCCAGCCAGCTTTCTCTTTTTTCTAATTACAAAGGCAATGTCCTATTGTGAGTATTTTGGGAAATACTGAAAGGTACAAAAATTAGAATCTAAAAGTCATTCATAGGCCCACTGCCCAGAGACTACTACTAGTATCTTTTTAGGCATTTTTTTTTTCAGTCTTTTCTCTGAGAAGTACAGTATGTTAGTTAAGAACCTAGGTAGATAAGTTATTTAGCCTCTCTGAACTTCATATTCCTCATCAATAAAATGAAACTAGTAATACCTACTTTGTAAGTTTGGTATAAAGTTTAAATAAGATAAAGTATACAAATTTCTTAGTCTAGTTGTTGTTGTTAGGTGCTGTGGAGTTGGTGTCTGACTCATAGTGATCCTACATACAACAGGCGAAACACTATTGTTAGTGCTTCTCTGCTATTCATAGGGTTTTCAATGGCTGATTGTTTTTTGGGGAGTGGGTTGCCGGATCCTTCTCCCAAGCCTACAGCACCTGGTGTTCCCAGGCAGACTCCTGCCCAACTACTAACCAGGCCCAACCCTGCTTAGCTTCCAAGATCTGACAGGATTGGACGCCACAGTGGTACACCTGCAGACTCTTAGTCCAGTACCTGGTACATAAGTACTCAGTATGGGAGCTCTTCCTATTTTGCCTGTTTCTACATATCTGATCATACTTTATACATAAATTTTTATCCTCTTTTTTAAAAACTTAACATAGTGCCATTAGTATATTACCAAACTATTTTTAATAGCTACATAATATTTTTAATGTGTATTATCTATGTATATAATACCAGTTTTCTTGGAAATGAAGAGTCTGTAGATATATTTACTGGTGGTCCTTAAATAGCAATGCTGTGTTTTCATTTCAACAATGACTTTTTAAAAACTTACATAATAAAATCCAAGCATATGTAGCTCATCAGAGATGTTCATTGCATAACCACATAGTTTTAGTATCATTTCTTTGTATAATAATTGGGTTGATGCTACATGATTATTGGTTATGTAACTATACTTAATGTTATGGTTTGGACTTAAATTGTCCCACAAAGGTCATGTCATTGGGTCCTTAGCTGGTGGCAATGTCCTGAGAAGTTATGGAACTTTGGGAGGCAAGTCTTTGTAGGAAGTAGCTCCCTGGGGGGGAACCTTTGGAAGGTTTTAACCCTGAACCAGCAGGCCTGTTCTCTCTTCCTGGTCAACCATGCAGTGAAGTCACCTAACACAGGCCCTGCTACTGCAACCATGCCTGCTATGTCACTATTATGGACTGATTCTCTAACTGTGAGCTCCCAGTGAACCTCTTCCCCTGTAAGTTTGTTTGGGTGAGTTTTTCTGTTATAGCAAGACAGCTGACTAATAAACTTAACTTTTAATTTTAATATGGTAGTAGTCATTAAGTTGGCATGTTGTAACATCAAAATAATAACACCATTTTGTATTGTTTGATAAGAATCACATTGAATTATCTTACTAGTTTTAAAACTAAACCTGCTCCTTTTCAGTGATAAGATGCAATTGATTCAGTCTCTTAATTTACTTAATAAATTGATTTTGATCTTCCATCATAAAAATAACCATGCTACTTTAATTATCACAAACTAGTGAAAAAAGAACAGGCCGGTTTAATACACAAATGATGCATTAATTTAAGTGAAGGCCAATGAATCATGGTGTCCAGTGTAAATGAAATTTCGTAGTAGTTCAAATAGAGAAACATACTAAGGAAATTGAGTTATTACAGGGCTCATGGTTGCATAGACTAAACTCAAAAGAAGCCAGGCAAAGCAATCACTTTACTCAGGTGATTAGCAGATGTTATAGGTTCGAGTCTGTTTAAATACCAACCTGCAAATATTCTCCATGAAGAACTGTTATTAAAATCTTTTTTAAAAAAAATTTATCAATATTATAGTTTGGAAAACTATAATCATTTTAAAATAAATTTGACTAATCAAATGGTTTCAAATGAGTAACCTGATGGGAAGAAAAATTATAATGATAATGATTATGAGTCATGTGTCTATCATGCACAACATAAAATATATAAGTCAGCTGGGCAAGGTGGCGCTTGCCTGTAATCCTAGCAACTCGGGAGGCAGAGGCAGGAGGATCACAAGTTCAAGACCAGAGACCGTCTGCATAATTTAGCAAAACCTTGTCTCAAATAAAAAAGTTAAAAAATGGGCTGAGAGTGTAGCTCAGTGGTACAGCACTTGTAATCCATGCAAGCACGAGGCCCTGGATTCAATCCCCAGTACCACACACACAAAAAAAATGTCAGTCAGCAAATGAAACAAAATGTAGACAACCATCATATTATGCTTTTAAAATTATATTATAAAATGTAATTAAATCCAGCATTGGCCATTTAGTTTCAACAAAATTTTACCACCTTTTCCTTGAACTAATGTTTTTTATTTGAATTTATCTAGTAATTTGTTTTTATTTAAGCTCTAAGTTTGATTTTTTACAGTTGTTCTTTTTGTTTGTTTGTTTTTGTGGTACTAGGGGTTGAACCCAGGGCCGCCTTGCGCTTGCATGCTTTACAAGCGCTGGACCACTTAGCTGCATCCCCAGCCCTTTTTTTTTTTTTTTTTTTTTCACTTTTTGAGACAGGGTCTCACTAAATTACACAAACTGCCTCTGGTCTCGAACTTGCAATCCTTCTGCCTCTCTAGCCACTGGGATTACAGGCGTGTGCCACTGTGCCCGGCTTTTTTTAAAGTTGGTTTTAAATCTTGGTAAAAGCAACATTTACCATCTTAACTTCGTGTGTGTGTGTGTGTGTGTGTGTGTGTGTGCGCGCGTGTGGTGCTAAGATGGAACCCATGGCTTTGTACTCTAGTACTAAATTAACCCTGGTTTGGGGTTTGTTTGTTTTGTGGTATTTGGGGGTTGAACCCAGGGCCTCACACATGCCAGGCAAATGCTCTACACTGGCTACATCCTAAGCCCATTTTTTTATTTTTTATTTTGCATCAAGGGCTGGGGTTTAACTCAGTTGGTAAAGTGCTGCTCTGCACTCTCTGAGACCTTGGGTTCCATCCCCAGCACCTCAAAAATGGAAGTAGGATGTAGCAGCCCACTCCCAAAGCAATCTTGAAACAATCAGCCGTTGAAAATCCTATGAGTAGCAGAGAAGCATTGACATAATGTTGGGCGTGACACAGTGCTGGGGAGTATTTAGTTCCATCATACATTGGATCTCTGTGACTCAGGACCCAATTCAACAGCACCTAACAACAACAACAATTTTGAGTCCAGTTCTCATTAAATTACACAGACTACCTCTGGCCTCAAACTCATAATCCTCCTGCCTCCACCTCCTGAGTCCCTGGGATTACAGGCATATGCAACGGTACCAGGCTCTCTGGTTTTTTGAGACACAGGTTTCTCTATGTAGCTCAGGCTGACCTTAAACTTGCAATCCTCCTGCCTTAGCCTCCTGAGCACTGGGATTACAAGCATACACCACCACACTCAGCTATCATTCTTTAATTATACAGTTCAATACGGTTAAGTATATTTTCATTGTTGTGTTATTCAGTGGCATTGTTCTTAGGTGTCATCGAGTTGGTAGGGCGAAACACTATTGTCAGTGCTTCTCTACTATTCACAGGGTTTTCGATAGCTGATTGATTTTTGGGAGTGGGTTGCCAGGTCCTTCTCCCAAGCCTACAGTATCTGGTGTTCCCAGGCGGTCTCCCATCCAAGTACTAACCAGGCCAAACCCTGCTTAGCTTCCGAGATCTGACAGGATCTGAGGCCACAGTGCTATGGCGGCAGGCACCTTTTCATTGTTGTGTAACATAGCTCCAGAACTTTTTCCCTTTGTGTTTGTGTAGTTTTTAATGAGCTACAACCATAAAACATTTATACTTAATTATAGTTGGTGTATTTTTAAGAAACAGTACAATCAAAGTCATTTAAATCAACCTGGGGGTCTTTCAAGAGAACTTTTTTTCCTTTTTAAAAAAGAGAGGGGTTGAGATGCTATTCAATATGTTAACTCTCTTTCAATTTAAATGCTTCCTCAACAAGTTCTGGCTTTTCCCTGAGGTTAGCCCACCCAGTGGGCTGTGTTGGAGAGGACAGTGGGACCTCATTTCTTGGAAAAGCAGAACTAGAAGAGAGCATAGCAGGATTTCCAACCTGAATTCAGATTTTCCTTTTTTAATAATAGATATAATGGTGCCTTTCAGTTTTTTTTCAAAATACTTTCAAATCCATTATCCTATTTTTCAGACCCCATTGTCAGTCTCTAAAGTAAGTTTATTTTAAAGTCAAGCATCTTTACCAAGTTTTGATACATTATCCCTTTAATCATCTAGCCAGTGCTGCCTGAAGCCTTGCTCCTTAGCAAGATACTAGAGGAAAGGAGGTCGTCTCCAAATGCTGTGATTATTCTAAGTCTACTGTGGCCTCTTTTGGGACTTAGTAAGAAAACAAATTATGCTGATTAGCTTCTCCAAAAAAACTAGATGGAAGTTTTAAGCTTAAAATCTCATATTATTGGCCTCTCTTAAAGCTTCTTTTTTTGTAGTACTGGGGGTTGAACTCAGGGCCTCGCGCTTGAATGCTCTGCAAGTGCTGGACCACTGAGCTGCACCCTCAGCCCATTTTTTTACTTTTTGAGACAGGGTCTCACTAAGTTACACAGACTGCCTCTGACCTCGAACTTGCGATCCTCCTGCCTCCGCCTCCTGAGTCACTGGGATTACAGGTGTGCGCCACTGCACCCAGCTATTAAGGCTTCATTTTTTAAATGAAAGATTTTCTTGGGTAGGATATGCTGCTTGACTTTTTTTGAAAAAATAATCAAAGTCCCCATAAATATACTTTAACTATGGGATAGAACAACAATAACAACAACAACATGGGATAGAAAGCAAGAGGAAATGGCAAGGAAGGAAAGAACATTTTTAGTATTTATTACATGTCAGGTGGGCTGGGATTTGGCTCAGTTGGTAGATCACTGCGCTGCAGTCTCTGAGGTCCTGAGTTCAATTCCCAGCACCACAAAAATGGGAGAAGGGCCTGGCAATCCACTCCCAAGGCAATCCCGAAACAGTCAGCCATTGAAAACCCTATGACGGTCGCTATGAGTCAGATATCGACTCAATGGCACCTAACAACAACAACACATGTCAGGCACTATTCTAGCTTTCTACCCTTCATCTTACCTTATTCTTACAGCTTCCCTGGGAGTCAGTTCTGTTTTTTCTATTTCATTGGCTGAGTCTCTGAGAGTACAGTAACTTGCTTAAGGTAGCACAACCTGTAAGTAAACTGAGATTGAAACCCAGATTTGTCTGATTAAAAGCTGTACTGTGCAAGTGAGAAACATGTGACAATACATCGCAAACTCAGCTTGGTCAGTATTTTCTGCCCCAGATTTTATCTGGGGAACTTGGACAAGGCTCATACTCATTCATAAGGAGAGTTTCTTTGCCCATTCCAACAAATTATCATTTTCTGCTTCCTTACTCAGTTATTTGGCAGGCTGGGATTTAGCTCAGTTGGTAGAGTGCCGCTTTGCAGTCTGTGAGGTCCTGAGTTCAATTCCTAGCACCCCCAAAATGGGAAAAGGGCCTGGCAATCCACTCCCAAGGCAATCCCGAAACAGTCAGCCATTGAAAACCCTATGAGGGTCGCTATGAGTCGGATACTGACTCGACGGTACCTAACAACAACAACTCGGTTATTTGTATATTTAGGTGACAGGCTCAACTTCAAACATTTCCTGTGCCCTTCTAAGCAGAGGGCAGAAATCCATTTACTCTGTCCCAGTTGACCCAGCACCAGCCACAGTTTTGCTTTCCCAGCTATGAAGGTTGCAGTGTAAGAGCACATCCTCACCTTCCTACCTGTGGCAGTATTACCTGGTCCTTCTCCAGGAGTGGATCGAAGCTGTTATTTTAGAGGCACGACAGATGCCCTTGTGGGCCACATTGTCACTTGTTGGCTTAATATGTACATTCTGCAGTGCTTTACATACCTTTTCCATTTCTTCCATTCTCTCTCTTAGTTTCTAATCTCATGTACATAATGATTTATGTTGTTATTAGGTGCTATTGAATCGGTGTCTGACTCATAGTGACCCTATGTACACCAGGCGAAGCACTATTGTCAGTGCTTCTCTGCTATTCATTGTTGTTGTTGTTGTTGTTAGGTGCCCCCGAGTCGGTATCCGACTCATAGCGACTCTCATAGGGTTTTCAATGGCAGACTGTTTCGGGATTGCCTTGGGAGTGGATTGCCAGGTCCTTCTCCCATTTTTGCGGTGCAGGGAATTGAACTCCACCTCAGAGACTACAGCACAGTGCTCTACCAACTGAGCTAAATCCCAGCCCCTACTATTCATAGGGTTTTTAAATCTGACTGATTATTTTTTTGGGAGTGGGTTGCCAGGTCCTTCTTCCAAACCTACTGTATCTGGTGTTCCCAGGTGGTCTCCCATCAAAGTACTAACCAGGCCCAACCAGGCTTGGCTTCTGGGATCTGACAGGATCGGACGCCACAGTGCTACGGCTGCAGGATAATGATTTATAGGAACCTTGAATATAATAATCTAAAAGGTATATGTGGGAAGGAGGCATGACTTCTGTTTTATTAGGAAAAATATGCAGTCATCTGCTTCTTTGAAGATCTGACCTTAAAGTTAGTGTCAGCTCTGGATCACAGTGAGGATCAAAGAAATGAATCCAGTTGTCTCACTTCTTTAGCATAATGTTCTTTTCCCATGCAGAGCAAGAGTCTGTTGCTCCTCTTTATGCTGTGCATAGTATCTTGCACATAGTAGGCAGTTAATAAGTTGGAGATTGATTGCTAATCTGTCCATTACTGTGGGTTCTGCTGAATTCCCTTTTGAATGATAGTTTAAAAAGAAAAGAAATGGTAGCATGATGCAACCAGACCTCCCATGCTCACATCAGGTTTCAGGCAGCACTGGCAAAATTTCTGTTTCATGTCTTCTCAAAGAATGATATACTGGTACCCAAAGACCTGGTTTAGAATCTTGAATTTTAAAAGCCTGAATGTGGAAAGGCCCTACCCAACCACTTTGGAATGCCCCCATTAAACTCACCTCACAGCATCTCTTAAGGCACTCAAATGCCAACCTTAGTAAGACATGGACTAGGCCGCACAATATGAAATGCCCTAAATGCTCCCCCTGGTAAATCTCTCTTGGTGCCTGGAGGCCTAGATCTTGGGCTTCTCCTTTGGACTGAGGCCCTGACAAGGCTGTGTTGGGCTAGGCTGAGCCAAGACCTGGCTTGGGAATGGGGTGCAGGGGGTGGGTAAGGCACTGCCGTCCACAAATGGAATGAGTGAGTTGCTTCGCATTAGGGAAACCTTGTAAATAAGGTGCACAACCACCTTCTTAAACAAAATAGAGAAAATGTGATGCAACATTTTCCAGATGACTAAAGATATTATTTTTAAAACCAGTCAGTTGTGAGAGCTGCAATGTTATCAGTAATTTCTGAGGGTTGTTTATAACTGTACTATGTGAATCTGAACCGCTGGTGCCGTGGTTGTTTTGATTTGACATGGATGAAAATTAGATATAAGGTTACTTTTACAAATATTATTTGGCAGCTTTTTAAAAGATGAATATTTAATAGTTTGTTTTTCAGGCTTCAAAATATTTTCATCATAAAACCACTTTGCAAAAATGTCGGCTGTCATTTCTATCAGGATGCCAGTCTCTAACCCTTGGTACCTACTGTTTTCCTAAATTTGTAACCTCTGACCTCCTAAGGATTGGGAAACAGACATGAGCACTTGTTAGAACTTCGTATAAAGTCAGAGTAAATGTGATCTGAATGAAGGTCTGGTGGTTGTGTTAGGAATAAGCAGGGGAGGTTCAATGCCTGAACCTTGTGATACTGTTTTGCTTGGGAGGATTAGCACGTGAAACTTTCCACCACTGACACCACAGCTCAGATTAGTTCTTCAGGCAGCCATGTTTTTCTCATTAGGGTCAAAGGTCAGTTGTGTGTGAAGAGGAAGCTAGGGCATCACCTGGGAAGATATTGTGGATGAGAGGGGATCAGGGTTGGGGGTGCTGAGTATCTGGTTAAGGGAACGTAGGAAACCAGGCAGAAGCAGGGGAGGTGTCAATACTGCTGATCACAGACTGCTGCTTGACAGTTTTGCATTGAGCTTGCTGGCTCTGGCTGTACGAGTTCTCTTCAGGTCAGTTGTTTTGTTATAGCTGGGTTTAGAAACCATCTGTGTTCAAGGAGCCCATTGAGAATGAGCACCTTGTTTTGAAAGTCAATTTGAAGCTGGAGTGGAAGGTGTTTCTCCTTAGTCACAAATGAGAGCAATGAGAATGTGATTATTTTACTTTGTCATAGCTTGTGCCTTATCAAATTAAAAATAAACCTTTTTTCTTTTTCAGCTTGGGAAGATTTCATAAAATTTCCATATTTTATGTACTTTTCAGACATAAGAATCTACCATCCCAGAACCCACTTAAGAGGGTTTTTAAAACTCAGGGAATCAGCAGCTCTCTGAAGTTTCTGAGTAATTGAATTTTATAGATAACAACAGATCAGAACATAGAATCAGTTAATCCCTGAACTCAAAGAGCCCTTGGTCCATATCATACATAATACACGATGCTAAAAACTGGTCAGGCCCCAACCTCACCTAAACATTTATGCTCTCCTCAAAAGAGTGCAGCCTTTGACTACTGCCATTGTGAGAGCCAGGCCCCTGTTGTACCTCCATGAACACAGGAACAAGTAGGTTTCTGTGGAAGACATTGCCTGGAAGGTGACAAAGGCCAAGCAGGTACCTGCAGCCCAGCTGCTGCTCAGTGATCAGGCTGGCGGCCAAGCCTACAGTCAGCTTTTTCAAAAGCAGCCTTTTAGATAACACTGATTACATTTCCCTCGCTAGAGCCTGGGGCTGATTGAGCAACAGCCAACTTCTCTGGG
The DNA here is from genome assembly GCA_007922755.1 of Pedetes capensis. NCBI lineage: Eukaryota > Metazoa > Chordata > Mammalia > Rodentia > Pedetidae > Pedetes > Pedetes capensis. The sequence goes on from VMDO01004092.1 coordinate 79,056, forward strand.
TAACAAAGAGGAGGCGAAAGTAATCCAAACACAGGTTTTATTATAAAAACCAGGGAGTGAGAGAAGTGTGTTTATTCTGTATGATAACACACCTGCTCAGTGCCTGGGAGGCTCATTTCCATCAGTTGCCATGGCAAACTCGTTATACTTCAAGGCCATGTGGCTTTGTTTCCTTTTGAGATCTGGTCCTTGTCCTACCTTTTCTAACAGCTCCAACACAATGACATGGAAGCCTGTGACAGCATAATTGATTTTGCCTTCCCTCTATCAGCGGTTCACATTTGTTCAAGGCAGGACTGAGTCTGCCTGCTCCTTTGAACTCCTTGCAAACCATGAAGGCATGCTTCAGAGAGCCATCCTCATTAACATTCCAGGTCCCTCTTTCCTGTCAGCAATAAACAAGCCCTGCATCAATGGCCTCCTTCCTTCCAGTTTTACAAATGAGTGGCTCAATTCCATGTTTTGCTCCTGATCCAGGTGCCCAGGCATACAATGCAGGGCTAAAAAGCATGCAGGAGAAACTAAAAATAGAACAGCAGTTTTGGACACATACCAGAGCAGCTACTTCATCTCACCTTGCTTTGCACACTAAGCCTAATGGGATCCATCAGGCAGGAATCCCTCCCTCTCCCCTCTCTCCTCAGCTGCCTTCTACCATCAGCACCTTTGTAGTGAAGGCAGCAAAGGGAGGTCAAGCACGGGACAAGAAATGTGTGCCCTGATGGTTTTAGTTTACAAGCCCTGAAAGATCTGGGAGTTGCAATTACCCCTTCCCTCAGAGAGTTTCTAGAAAAGAACAGGCAGGCACAGAACATGGTCACCTTTGCCCGAGTACACTTTGGCCAAGACTGTCATTGTTTAACAAAGGGTCAAATAGCACTTCCCAATTATCTGATTAAATATGACCTAGACCTATAGGCATAGGTTCCTTGAGAAGTTAAACAGAAAACTCAACTATACTATTCCTCCTGCAAGTTCCACCTGCTTGAGGCTACGAACTTGAGAGCAAATACTTAGTAATACATGGCAGGGCTACGGCACACATGGGTGAATCTGTGAAAGCCACCCACCTCCCACCATGTATCCTTTGATTCTATCTGAAAGCATTTTTCAATAGAAGATGGAACAAGTCAAAGTGAAGTTAGGAACATGCTATCCTCCCTGGGCACAAAGCCTCCCAGAATGCCAACTGTACTAATTGAGCCAGGCTCCTTTGTGTTGTTATGACTCTTCCTGCGGTGCCGCCCCCCAGCCAAAAAAGGGTTAGCATGTCCCATTCGTTCTCATTTCTCCATCTAAAAAGTAATGCAGATGTTCCAAACAGCTATGTATTACTCTCACAAGTTCTACCTTTATAGAGTCAGAAGTGTGAGAGCATTTAAAAATAAAAACTTTTTTCATAGTTAATGTTTTGGAGATGGGCCAGATAAAACTAAAAGAAATTGATCTAACTGCAGATTTTTTCTGTAAGCTTCAGGAAGGTATCAAGAACTTTTAAGTTGTGCCTCTGTTTCATGTAATACCAGTACAAAATAAATATGTTAAACCTCTTTAAGAAGAGCCGTACTCCATATAATCACAGCAATAATTAATTCCCCAAAGAATTTCTCACAGAACAAGTTGCAACATGATCATTTAATCCTCCAGCCACCAGAGAATGGAGGTACATCTTCCCTCAGGCCTCCTATGTTCACAAGACTCAGTTTACCTCAGGGAAATACTAGGTCATTTGTCGAACACATCTCCCATCAAAACCCAGAAAGCACTCGAGCCTCACCTAAAATCGGTGCCTACCATCTGGAAAGCAAAACACCTGGGTTCTAGTCCTGGGGGAACTTTGACAAGCCAAGATTTCTCTGGGCCTTGCTTTCCTCCTGCATAAAACAAAGCTGCAGGAGTATGTGATTTCTCAGGTCCCCCTTCTGGACTGAAAATTCCATGACAGAAATAAATGCTCTGAGAATTTAATTGTTTTGGTGCTTTCTCCTCCCCCGCCTCCTCCTCCTCCTCCTCTTCTTTTTCTTCTTCGTTTTGGTGCTTTCTCTTCTTCCTCCTCCTCCTTCCCCCTCCCCCCTCCTTCTTCTTCTTTGTTATTTAGGTGGTGGTCTTATATAGGACTATTTATCTTGAAAAATAGTGCATAATTATTCAGACTGAGAGGCATTGCTTCTTTGTGATATTTTTCCCAAAATGTAATCTTCCTTTTGTTTTCCTTTGCTTCTAGGAGGTAGATCTCACTGATTCTTCTTGTTTGTTGTTACTGGGTTCCATCAAGTCCTATCCGATTCATAGTGACCCTTATAGGTTTTTCAATGGCTGATTGTTTCGGGATTGCCTCAGGAGTGGATTGCCACATCCTTCTCCTGTTTTTGTGGTGCTGGGGATCAAACCCAGAACCTCAGAGACTGCAGAGTGGCACTCTACCAACTGAGCTAAACCTCAGGCCCAATTCTTCTTAGTTCATTGAAGAGAAACAGAAAGAGAGACTTTCTGGATCATTTCCCAATGATCATAGGATTTTGCCACCCACTTGGCAAAGGTGATGGTGACAGTGGGGTGTTTGGCAAAGTGGATGAGGTAGTTGACGAAGTGGCTAGGGTTAAGAAAAAGGCTCTTGGCAAAACGTCATGAAATAAGGATGAAATGTTCAAAGCAGGGAACTCACATCTCTTGCTGAGATGACTGTGTCTCAGTCTTTAAAGAGGTGATTTATTTAATAGGAAACAAGAATAAAAAGGTAACAACAGCAATAATTTTTCTGAGCACTGAGCTGAGAAATAGCTAGTCTAATACTCTGCAGCCATGTACTGAGACATCTTTGAACAATATAGAAGTTAAATTCAACTAGTCAGGCAGGTATTTTGAGACCAGCCACTAAAATTAAAAATTATATTTAAAATTCTAAATTGTTGTTGTTAGGTGATATCAAGTCCAGTCCGACTCATAGCAACCCTACTTTTAACAGAACAAAACACTGTGCCATACACACGATCGTTTTTTATGTTTGAGCCCATTGTTGCTGACACTGTTTCTTCTCATTATGAGTTGTGCCACATCAGCAAAAGAAGGTTCCAGGGGCTTTACTCCATTCCAGTCATTAAGGTCAACTCTACTTTGAGGAGGCAACACTTCCCCAGTTGTTTCTTGAATGCCTTCCATCCTGAGAGTAGGGTGCTTATTTTCTGGCACTATATTTTACAGTGCTTCTCTAGCATTCATAGGGTTTCGATGGCAAATTTTTTTCAGGAGTGGACTGCTGGGTCCTTCTCCCTAGTTTGTCTTGGTCTGGAAGCTCAGCTGAAACCTGTCTACTGTGGGTAGCCCTGCTGGTATCTGAAATACCAGTGGCATAGCTTTGAGCATCACAGCCACCCACAATCCCCCACAGCACTACAAGCTGAGACACGTGGGGGAAGATTCTAAATTAGTCACTAAATATTAGGCAAGAATCTATTGTTGCATTTCACAATGTCAGTTTAGATCTAAATAAAGCCTTGGGGCTATGAGGTTATTTTTACTAAGTGAGCCCTACCTCACTTCTACCCCCAGAATATCCACAGATGAATACATGAGGACCAGGATAATGCCTAAATAAATAAGTGTTAATCTGAGTGTCAGTGCTCTAAAATAGTTGTTAAAATTCCTTTGATGTTGGTAGTCATCAGATTTCACAGAAACTTCAAGGGCCAAGCTGTCATCACTTGGCCAGGGATGTGTGTGTGTGTGTGTGTGTGTGTGTGTGTGTGTGTGTGCGCACACGAGTATATATTTACTCGTTATTTGATTTTATTGACTGTAACATCTTAATAACTATTTGTGGAACACCATGGACCTTTCTCTTAACCACCTGGATTAAGAGTAAGCACATGGGGTTGGAAGAGGAGAAAGAACTGGGAGATGAGAGCCGAGGACAGGTCTGTGAAGGGGGTGGGTATTACTAAATCTTTGAGAAGTAGAAACATTTCAGAATAATAATTCCTGACGACATTTTATTTCCATACGTGTATAAAATCCTTAATGATGTGTCAACTCAGACAATAAATAATAGAAATAAAGAAAAATTTGAAGTTTGTGTTTTGGGTATTTTCTAGGAATTTAGAGTGGATCAAACTAGAAACTCAATTCTACCAAGTCTTATGCTATAGAACTAAAGGTTCTTGTCATAAAGTCTTATAAATGAGTACTTAAGTTATTCTACCGGGCTGGGATTTAGTTCAGTTGGTACAGCGCTGCACTGCAGTCTCTGAGGTCCAGAGTTCAATTCCCAGCACCGCAAAAATGGGAGAAGGACCTGGCAACCCACTCCCAAGGCAATCCCAAAACAGTCAGCCATTGAAAACCTGAGGGTAGCTATGAGTCAGGTACCAACTCGACAGCACCTAACAACAACAACAACAAGTTATGCTAGTTTTTTCTTTTCCTATTTTTTTTTAAACAAAGACATTCACCTTACCTAGTGGACATCTAAGCTATAAAGTGAGTGAAACTAATATTCTTTTCAATTCATTAGCAACATTTCTTGCTTACAGTTGACAAACATTTGTCCTTTCCCTGTGACATGTAAGTGTTGAACTTTGAAAGGGAAGTTGATATTTGTTTAAGAGATTAGGTAGGCAGGTAAGGGGAAACAGTAGCTCTCACCACCCCAAAAAGTCTTCATATTGGCCATATTGGGCCATCAAGCCATCCTACCTTGCTCTATAGTTTATTTAGATTTTATAAACATGTATACATATTTTATATATGGGTATGTGTATATATTCTTTTTTTGGAGATCAGATAAGCCAAAATTACTGACTTGAAAGTATTGTTGAAGATATCTTTAAAAAGAAGAAAATCTCTCTCTTAAGAAAATATACCCATAAAGATGTATACACTTTATGTTCTTATGTATCAGTTAAAAATAAATTTAATTGGAGCTGGGCATCGTGGTGCACGCCTGGAATCCCAGCGACTCAGGAGGTGGAGGCAGGAGGATCGCAAGTTCAAGACCAGAGGCAGTCTGTGTAATTTAGGGAGACCCTGTCTCAAAAAGTAAAAGAAAAAAAATAAAAATAAAAATAAATTTAATTAAAAAAAAGAAAATATAAATTTATCCTCCGGGAGGTAGGATTATGAAAATGAAAACTCAATTCCTACTGAAAAGAGTATTTAGAATTTAGGTCCCAGATCTCAAATCTTTTAGAGTCATTAGGGATACCTTTGCCCATGTCTTTTTATATGAGTCTCCAGAGTCTCAGAAAGGTGAAGACTTGCTAAAGGTCACACAGGTAGGCCATGGTGGAAAACAGGTCTCCTAACCCACAACTCTGCTGGGATTTAGCTCAGGTGGTAGAGCACTGCGCTGCAGTCTCTGAGGTCCCGAGTTCAATTCCCAGCACCACAAAAATGGGAGAAGGGCCTGGCAATCCACTCCCAAGGTAATCCCGAAACAGACAGCCATTGAAAACCCTATGAGGGTTGCTATAAGTTGGATACTGACTTGACAGCACCTAACAACAACAACAACCCACAACTCTAGTCTGCCTCATATGTCCCCTGTCAGTTCATATACGTATTCAAATATTTTTACATATACAGTCAGACCCTAAGAACCATGACACTTTTGTTGTTATTCTTGCAATGCTGGGGATCATATCCAGGGCCTCTCAAATGTAGGCAAGTGCTCTGCCATTGAGCTACACTCCCAGCCCAATCACACTGTTTGGAATGATGGTCATGTGATGTACAAAGTTCTTTTGTTAAAAACCTCAACTACAAGAATAAAACTTTCATAATGATGTTAAAGAAGGGCACTTAACTGTCTGGCTTTAATATGGAGAAGTCTGTTACATTTATCTAATATTTGTAAGCAGTGTTGTTGATGTCTCAGGAAGCATCTGCCCATGTCATTATAAATTAATATATGTCTATCTTTGAGATAAAGTGAAACACACTCTTACAAAAGAGTTAAGTATTTTATTATTTGAACATGAATCACTTTGCTGTGAAGACACACAAGCATCTGGCCAACTCATAAAATTAGCCTGAAGCAATAGGACAGTGTGGTCAGTTATGTTTGTTGCCACATCTTTTATCTACTCCCTAAGCACTGAGAGGCCCAGAATGGACATATCAGACTGTCAGGAGGAATATGCTGGACATCAGCACCTTGTGAGTTTTTTAAAAGCAGGGAATGCAGAGAAGCCAGAGTCTTCAGAGAGAGAGAGAGAGAAAGTACCCTGCAGAACAGGTTTTCTGGAGTCAGTAGGTCCCTCAAGAAGGGACTGTGAAACCAACAGCCATGAGCACCACCAGCCAGCCTCAGCTAGAAGAATGCTTTCAAAACATGGCCCCAGTGGTCCGGGGGTGGCTGGCCTCACAAGGGTACCACCTGAAGAGTGGGCAGAGGCCCTCGAGGTGGAGCCACATACTCTTCCTCTCTGAGCAGCCGCAGCAGGATGTTTTTTTTATTCTTGGGCCAGCTGTAGACGTGAGTGTTCTGAAGCCAGGTGGGCACGTGCTCCTATGGGAGAGAGAATGACAGATGTGAAGGTCATTGGGGAAAAACCTGGACTCCAGATCTCAGGCTCAGTTCCCAAACATCTCTGGCTTTCTTTTCATGGGCGTTTCCTACTAAGCATCCTGAAATCCATGCTGTTTTGCTTTTGGAAGGGTTTAGCATGTGAAATGCTCTTGGCTTCGCGTGCCAGCTGTAGATCTCATTATGGAAACCACATGTGCACAGCGTTTTCTGTCAGTCTCCCAGACTACCTGCCCTTTGCATTTCAATGTGCTTTTCACCATCCTCACATAAAGGGGGTATGAGAGGTCACACAGAATGATGTGAATTCCCCTGTGACGTTAGGAGAAGAAAGCCAAAGCTGTGGGCTTAATCTAATTCATTATCCTTTCACTCCAGCCCCAGGTCTGGCCTGTAGTAGAAGGAGCTGATCAGGTCTCCATTTGCTCATTTCTCTGAGAAAATGAGCAAAGACCTGAAGAAGCAGAGGGAGAGAGTTTTGTGGTTGTCTCAGTCTAGGCAGACAAAAGAGCCAGTGCAAAGGCCCTGTGGTGGGAGTGTGCCAGGCCTGTTTGAAAGGCCTGTATGGCTAGAGGAACATGACAGTGAGTAGGCAAGGAGGGCTGGGAGTAGAGGGGGTTGGATCAGATAGGGCCTGGTAGACCACTGTAAGGTCTTTGATTTTTATTTTGAGATGGACTCCTTTGGGCATTGTAAGATAAGTTCAGAACCACACTACTAGTATAGGTCAGGCATCATGCTGAGTATTGAAGAGACCCAATTACAAAGACATAGTAATTGCCTTGAGGAGTTCAAAATCTTACACGGAGGCAAAAATGTACATAAACTATTTTCTAGGTGGCAGTCTACCAAGGGAGCCAGTGGTGGAAGCAGTCTGTCCCCAACTCAGGCAATAAGGGGATTGTCTGAAGGGGCTTTAAAAACAATAATAGAACCAAATATACATACGCACACATATGTGTGTGTATATATGTGTGTATATATGTACATATATATACATATATGTGTGTGTGTGTATATATATATATTCTCATATTTCTAAGCAATTATTCCCAGCCACATACCATTGACTCAAAGTACTATAATTAAGTACTCTCAAGAGAGAGACAATGAAATGTATCAGCATGGGGTAAAAGAGGTCTCAAGGAAGGCTGGAAAGACTGGCTGATATAAGGGTAAGCAAGAGTTCACCAGAGCATCAAGGTAGGGAAGGGCATCTCTGTCAGAGACAGAGAGACAGGAAAGAACATGGCATATGTGAGAGTATGTTGAAATGTTCCATCATGACCAAAGAATAGAGTACAAGGTGATAAGAAGGTAGACCAAACAAGTATACACAATCCTTTTCTGAGGGGCTTCATGTCACACTAAGAAAGGTAGATAGAATCTTATAAGCAGTATGAAAATATGACAAAATTTTAAACTTGTGAAATATCAGATCTATATTTTTGGATGTTCCTTTTTGATGGCAGAGCAGAGGGTTGCTGGTATACGATGGAGACATGAAAACCAGTAAAGAGAATTACCAGTAAATGAGAGCATTGAATCCCTGAGCAAGGAAGAGGCAAGGAGGATGAGAAGATGTACTGTCAGTACAGGTTGTGCACCGTACAACCCTAGGTTTTCCAGTCTCATAAACTGGACCCTCCTTCATCCAGAACAGAGGTCTCAAGGTAGTCCTAACATCTAGGAATCCTCCAGAGTGAAGCTGGGTCTGAGCTCAGAGTCTTACAGTCTGATTCTCAAGATGTTTACCACTGCCTTCCCTTATCGAGGCTCAGAACATGCCCTCCAGCAGTTTTGCTTGCGTCCTCCAAACCTGTAGGCATACCCTGTTAGTTCTAAAACCCTCTTGTGAATCACAGCAAAGTTCACTGAGGGAACTGTGTAGATTTAATTCCTGTAGTCTACAGCTTTGAGAACTGAACTATGTGTAAAAAATACCTATGTGGAACAGGCAGCAAAAATGTCTACATCTTGACTATTACATATTAGAGATAAGAACTATCAGATGTACAGTCTCCTCTCTTGAGTTAAAACACAAACTACTTCTTTGTGTGCAGTGACTTGTTTGAATAATTAGAACAGCCATGATCCTTTGTGATAACACTTAAAAACCTTCCTGATTCATGTTGTTGAACTGAGTGGTACAACTTGTTGATCTTTTGGGTAACACTGTTATCTCCTAGAGTTAGCAAAGAATTGACAAGGTTTTCCACTTAAAATTCCAGGTGGCAAAAAAGCCAAAGATTGAATTATATGAGGCTTTTTGTTTGTTTACCTTCTTGGCATTGGGGAAGAGCACTGGGATGAATCTGAAATTCATGCTTCCTTGTTTTATGAACTCAATCTGCATCTGAAACCAAAGAAATATGAAGGTTTAATTTCAGGAATGAAGATAAGCAGTTAATGGTACTCTCAATAAAGCAAACCCACATGATAATTTTATTCTGAGTTGCTTATTTGAGTGCTACATACTTACAATTTTGAGCCCCCTCATTACACACTATGCCATTCACTCATTTATCAGTCATTTATCAGTGGCCTATTAAAAGTCAGGCTCTGGGCTAGACTTTGGGTTTTCAGGATTAGGATAAGCTCTGGAGTGTGTTGAGGCTGGCAAGCATCAGTTCATGAAAGCTAATTGTGTGTATCTCTTCTCAATTCTGTGTTCAGTGACTTTATTTTAGTAGCTTGAAACTGCCCTTGGTGAGAGTATTTATACTATGGAAATGAATAATTGCTACCAGTCAGGATTTTTTTTTTTTTTTTTTTTTGAAAGCCTGTTTAGCAGAACACCCTTGATAGACTCCCTGCCCTCCCAAAGCCAGGAGTATAATTATTGTTAGGTGCTGTTGAGTTGGGTCCAACTCATAGCAACCCTATGTACTACAGAACGAAACATTCCCCAACATGGTGCCATGCCAGCACTATGTCACTGCTTCTCTGCTATTCATAGCAGTACCACTGAGCTATTCATAGGTTTTTCGATGGCTGATTGGGGAGTGGGATGCTGGGTCCTTCTTCCATTTTCATGGTGGTAGAGATCAAACCCAGGGCCTCAGAGTGCACAGAGCAGCACTCTACCAACTGAGCTAAATCCCAACCCAGCATTCTAACGATCAGGCAGAAAGGTAAATTTTCAAATAGAATGCAGTGTGAAAAATGTGTGCAATTTCTGTGGAAGCCCAGAATGGGAACCATCTATTCTGCATTGAGGATTTTGAAGGACAGTTACAAGGAAGGGGCTGTTTGGCTATGGAAAGAAAAGAAGGCTTTGGTTAGACAGGGAGCTTCTCATCAGAGGACTGAGCATGAGCCAGCATCTGAAGGTGTGGAAGTGTGTCAGTGTGATCGGGCCAGCTAGGAAGCCATTGCTGGAGCACCAGATAGGCTTGGCAGGGGGAGACAAGGCTGGCAGTTAACCACAAGGAGTCCAGTCACCAGCCCTGAGGTTCCCACACTGTGGGGCTCAAGAGGACTGAGCTGCCAAGAACATCACAGTCAGAACTTTCAACATCAGGGGAGTTAGAGTCTTCTAAATCCCCAAACCAGCACAAAGCTTTCAGTTATCTGCTGACAAGGAGATGAGGAATTATGTGTTCCCAGCTAATTTATCTTCCAATTGATTTTTATAACTGAGAAATCTTCACTGTGCATGGGAATAACAACAGAAGAGAAGCAAGTGGCAGTGGTGGTGACTGCTTATTGAAATTACCATAGAAACCCCTCCTAAGTACCTACTCTCACAGACACACATGCCTAGTCTCACATCTGCCACAAGATGTTTTCTCAGAATCACTTCCCTTCAAAACTCAGAAGACAACACCAAAAGCAGACTTTAAAATGACCCAAGCACTGTGCAACAGAAGTACTGCCATACCAGCGCAGAGTAAAGACATGACAGGAAGAGTATTGGGTCTATAAGTTAAAAGTAAAGGACTGAGTTCCATTTCTTACTTGTAGGATACTGTACACTGTGAGGCTTGGCTTGTCCACCCGGCTACCCAGTCTGTTGAGGGACTAGCCAGCAGCAGTGCATTTTTATTTTCTCGCAAGCTTCCAGATACTGGCTTTCTGTGAAGTAGTTTAATCTGTAATGCAGTTATTCCTGGGTGCTTCTTCACTCCCTCTGTCATAATCAACGTTTGTGGGTTTTTTTGTTTGTCTTGTTTTTGTTGTTGTTGTTGTTGTTGTTGTTGTTGTTGTTTTCTGTACCACTGAGCTGCACCCCCAGCCCATTTTTTTTTTTACTTTTTGAGACAGGGTCTCACTAATTACACAGACTGCCTCTGGTCTCAAACTTGTGATCCTCCTGCCTCTGCCTCCCCTAGTGGCTGGGATTACAGGCATGCACCACTGTGCCCAGCCATAATCAAGTTCTTATTGTCCCAGGTTTTTGGTTTCCAGGAGGGGACCAGGAGATCATCCAGGTGGGCAAGGAGGTACTTCTGTATCTGGCCTATTTAACCCCTTCTGTGATGAGGAAGGACCCAAGAAACCAAGTTTGGAGACAGCATGATTACAGCTGGCACAGTCAGCCAAGCTCTGAGGCTGAGCTGTGTATTACTGCCTGCTTTTGCCCACACCAGTAGAACTAGACAGGTTTCCCCAGGGACTGTCAGGAACCTGGAGCCCTTCCCACACACCAGCTGCTGGCTCCTGGGACTAGCAAGTTCTTAGAGACGTAGACAGGACATTGGGTGTTCTGGGAACATGCAGACATTATGCAGACAGCCAAGGGATGGCAGCACCCAGAGCCAGCCATGACCTTTTAGGTAATTTTACTTCCAGAAATAGTACCTTTCCTGTGCCCTGCCCATGGGTTGTCAGATTGAGTGATACTGGAGAAGGAGGCAAACTGAACTCCTGGCCCCTGACGTTACTTTTTAACCTCCCCACCTGGCCTCAGCTTTTTTGCTTTGGGTTGGTTATGAGCTCAAATGAGTGGTCCATACTTGGTGGAAAAGGAGAGAGAGACCCTGAAAACCCAGATGATAGGGAACACCCACTCACCACCCACCCAGCCTCTCCTTTTCCTATGGTCCTGCCCCGTTGGACAGATGGGATTTACATTCTCTTCCCCTGAGGTAAAGCTGCATGTCCCAGACTGCCTGATTGTTTTCTGCATTGTGCTGCTCACTTATTCCACCTGGACCACTTCTGCTTCCTGCCTCATCTGCCCATCTTAGTCAGTGATCCTTTATACCCCCTCAGGATGCCTCCCCAGTGTGCAGGGTAAGAGCTGAAGTGGAGCTTACAAGTTCTAGTCCAATGATTTTTCAATCCTTCTTAAATCTCAGAATCTTTAGTAAACAAACAAGCCTGAGAAACAGCCAGCTCTGGTTGAGATGGAGGTGAGAGGCCCAGAGCCAGCCCCACCCCCAGAACATTAGGAACTCCATGGGACAGTTCAAAATTCACAAGTCTAGTTTGGCTTCCTAGTCCAGTAAAAATGGTCTCCACAGTGTCCCTAAACTCAGGGAGAGCAGGAGCATTGCTGGGTCATAAAACAGCCAGTTCCAAAGCCAGGTGATATTTTTGCTCAGTACGTTCTCTCAGATGCTGAGCACATCTAATTTCCTCTAAATTTCTCCCGCGGTTTTAATTCAGCCAGGCCCTATGGGGGCAAGTGTACCAGTGGAATGTTCCCCAGCTATGATGAGCTAAGAACAATCCTCTTGATTAAGTGTCTGATATGTGCCAGATATTTCACAAACATTACTTCATTTAATCCTCACAACACTGTAAGATTAGTGACCCATTTTGTGAATAAGGACAAGGACGCATGAGAAGATTTAAGCAGTTGGGCCACGGTTACACAGCCTGTACATTAGGAAGCACATTTGAACGAAACCTATCTATTGCAACAGCATGTGTCCTTTCCACTCTGCCACCCTGCCTCTGAAAAAGCAGAATATGACACAGCTGAAGGGTCTCACTTTCCTCATAGCCCTGTCTCCCACCCTCCTAGAACTTCACACTTATTGGTAAACAGCCAGCCAGCAGAGCATTGCCTTCCAGAATTTTGGCTCTCAGAGATCACAGGCTGGTCTCCCCTCATTACTAACAGGAACACTGAGTCCTATCAGACATCTGGCTGCTGGCCAAGGGTCTCGAAGGTAGGTAGAGTTGCAACCAACATCCCCTTTCCTGACATGGGAGGCCCAGGATTCTCTGCTTAGCATTAGGCTCCCTTCAGGTGGTCCCTAGTGAAGAGGCAGCCTCCCTTAAATAGTGCCCATCCCTGAGGGGCAGTGAGTGGTCCCCTCACCGTGACTCACCATTCGATGAATGTACTTAGTATGTAAGCCATGCTCATCCTCATCCAGCTGTGACTCGGCGCCTTCCACATCCTGTTTGTATTTGGGGCTGATTGCCACGATTATCATCACTGTCTTCTGTTAATGAGAGGGAGAAAGGCATGTTTATGGAAGTGGGAAGTGTGGTCCATTTGGTGAAGGCTGACTGGAAGCTGGCCAGCAGGACTGTAAGCGTCCCTGACCTGCTCACGGATGGAGAGCCAGGCTCCCACTTCACTTCCACAGAAAGCAAAAGGCACTGGTCCCCCACTCAGGCGCACTCTCCTCCACCCCTCCCCACTGCCTCCCTGCCCAGCACCCCTCAAACAAGCAAAGCAAATGGCTCAGAGAGGAGCTCTCCTGAACACATGGGCTTTTGTCCACCATTTTTCGCAACCATTTCTAATAAGCATCTAATAAAAGCCAGAATCACTAAGTGAGTCTGCATCGTGGCAAAAAGGCTCTGCAGCCCCAAGGATGATAAGCGTTCTCCCTCTCTGCAGCTGCGGGTGAGCTGTCAGTTACTGCACTTCTCCCCTGCTTGCTTTCCCTCCCCGCACTAGCGCAGTCAGTAGGAACAGACCCTTCCCCACAAGGCAGACATCAAGCTGTAGACAAAAGGAAAAGCTGCAAAGCCCCAGCCTGGTAAGACTCCAGTCATCCACCGACTCCCACCCAAAGAAGCACCTCAACATGGACACACTGACAGCAATCAATTTCTGTGGTGTTAAAGCACAAAGTGTCCTGGTGGCAGGTATAGATTCTGTCAGTGGAAAATAAATCACAGGGCTGTGAGTGGGCGCTTCAGGGGTGCCATGCTACACAGCCTGTAGGCTGCTCAGTCCTACAAAACACTTGGAGCAGCCTTGGATTCAGTTGAATTCTGCCACTCCCTCCCCACTCCCTGCCTTCATTTCCTCCTTTCCTATTCTGGTCTAGAAATTGTTAGCTCTGATTGTTATCAACCACCTGTGTCTGGTTTGACTGTTATTTCCTGCCTGTGCATGTCCAGGAGGGCGACCCCATGCTTCCTTTCCAAGTTTCTGCATGGCTTCCAACAAGGGAGGCTTTGTCCAGACTTTCTCAGCTTCAGACTTGGGTGGATATGCTAGTATTTCTTTGATAAAATAACTTCACAAGCTAATTGTCTTTCTCACCAGCAGACAGTCTCAGAATTTTAGTAGGTACTTACATCCCGAAGGTAGCGCTCCATCCATTTAATAATATCAATGCCTCGAATTCTATCCTCAAATATGTCAATCTACGAGAAAAGGATGTGGGAGATGGCCCTTAATGAGAAGTTTTCTGTGGGTACAGAGCCTGAGAAAACATAAGAAGCTATATACATTTACAACTAAAAAAGTTACTAATGCTTTTCAAAACAAGGAGCACTGTCAGTCCATAAAACAAAACATAATTTTCATAAAATATGCCCTATTCCAACATTCATAGGCATTTAAGTATTTGATATCCACTATTAGGATATAAGCCTGCAGCTGTACCACTGTGGTGTCCAATCCCTTCATATCTCGGAAGGCCTGGTTAGTACTTGGAAGGGAGACTGCTGGGGAACACCAGGTGCTGTAGGCTTGGGAGAATGACCCGGCAACCCACTCCCAAAAAACAATCAGCCATTGAAAACCCTATGAATAGCAGAGAAGTACTGACAATAGGGTTTCATCTGTTATACATAGGGTCGCTATGAGTCAGACACCGACTTGATGGCACCT
>VMDO01004092.1:93710-131243 GCA_007922755.1 Pedetes capensis
TTTTTTTTTTTTTTTTTTTTTTTTTTTTTTTTTTTTTTTTTTTTTTTTTTACTTTTTGAGACACAGTCTTGCTAAGTTAGCGCAGACTAGCATCTCAAACTTGCAATCCTCCTGCTTCCACCTCCCAAGCCACTGGGATTACAGGCATGCGCCACTGCGCCCGGCTTATATATATGTAATTTGAAAAGCAAACATAGTTCTGGAACTTTAATGGAATGTGTGGCATCTATAACAACTGTGGTGCTTGAGTTGCATTAGTTGGGTGATTATTATGGTATTATGTCCAGTTTCAATCTATAAGTTTCAAAAGGATTCTATGAAACTTGGAAGAGATCCAAGGAATGGTCTCAAAAACAATTTCTGAGATGGCAGGGAGACAATTTACAATGAAAGCCAAGAAGCAGAACTCCTGGGTCTTGGTAAGACTGATAGTATCACTCTTCACGTCTTTGAAGAGGTATTCAAAAAAAAGAAAAGTCAAATCAATTTTCTATTTTATAGAAGAACAAATAAGAAGGCCTTTATTAGGTTCAGACTTACACTGCATCACAGTGTGTGTGCATGAGTGTGTGTATAAAGTGTTCCTGATTAGAAAAGTAGGTGATTCAGGGAGAATGTCCCTGGGGAGGTGTTATTTATTTATACATTTACCTATTTATTTTGCAGTGCTGAGGGTTGAACCCAGGGCTTCATACATGCTAGGCAAGTGCTCTAACACTGAACTGTACCCCCAGCCCCTTTTTTACTTTTTATTTTGAGACAAGGTCTTGCTAAATTGCATAGGCTGCCTCTGGCCTTGAACTTGTGATCCTCCTGCCTCAGCCTCCTGAGTCACTAGAATTACAAGCACATGCCACCATGCCCAGCAGGGAGGAGTTATTTGATTCAGTCCCACTGCTCCCAGATTAATTGTCCTAAACATCACCCTGCTGTTTAGGACTCAGCAAAACCCAGACATTCATCACACTTCCTGTACTAACTGTGATTCAACTTTACCTCTCTTTCCTGCATAAACTCTATCTACTTTATTCCCTACATTAGCCCACCTGCACCCTAAAAGCACAGTACAGCTCTGCCTGCTGTGAATCCTATCCCCACACTGACCTCCTCTTCACTTTACCTAACTCTCGCCCATTTGACCACTAATAGTTCTGAATAATTAACACATTATTATAAAATTCTTGAATTTACTAAATGTCTCATTTATGTCTACCTTTGTCTCCTTAACTGGATTCTAAGCTTCCTATGGAAGGAGATAATGCTTTGTATTCACTGAAATATCACATATGGAGGGTACGTAATAGAAGTTGGAATATGTTCCTTTACTGTTGGAATTTAAAACAGGGTTGAATGACCCTATTTTAAAATGTGTGGTGATACCAGGCATAGTGGCACATGCCTATAATCCCAGCACTCAGGAGGCTGAGGTAGGAGGATCACAAGTTCAATGCTAGCCTCAGCTACTTAGTAAGATTCTGTGTCAAAAAAACTAAAAATAATAAAAGTAGTAATAATAATAATAAATTAAATTAAATATGTTCTAGCCAATGGCTACATTAGGTAATCTGGAGAAAGTTTTTGAACCTCTCTTTGACAGTATCAGTAATCCATTTCCAGTGTAGGTTGAGAAGAGATAGGCAATTTGGGTTCGACTCTTAGATCTGCCACTTCCTACCTGCTTGGCTTTGGAAATATTACTAAAACACTCTAAGTCTCATTATCTTCATTTGTATTATGTGACTAATAAACCTATTTCCTGTGGTTGTGAGGATTAAAATGAGTTAATAAGGAAAAGGCAAACTATAATGCCAAGCATGAAGTTAGCACTCAACAAATGGTATTACCCCAGCCCCTAAGTTATTGCCTATTACTGAGGTAGGCATTCTGGGAGGTACAGTGTGCTGAGTATCTTCCATTTGCCTCTCTAGATTTTTACCAAGGTCCACAGTGCCTGTCATGACAATTTCTCCACACAGCTGCTATTGTGAGGAAGTTGTCTCTCAAAATTCATATGTTGAAGCTTTAACCTCTGAATTTGACTATATTTGGAGACAGGTTGTTTAAGGAGGTAATCAAGGTGAAATGAAGTCATATAGGTGAGCCCTACTCCAATAGGACTTGTGTCCATGGCAGGAAGAGATTAGGACACAGACACGTGTGCACACAAAGGAGGGACCACAGGAGGACAGAGAGAGGATGGCCAACTATAAGCCAAGGAGAGGCCTTGGGATGAATCTAACCCTGATGCTGCCTTTATTTTGGAATTCAGTCTACAGAAGAGTAAGAAGATGAATTTGTCATTTAAGCTGCCCTATCTGTGGTACTCCATGGCAGTCCTAATGAATCACTCCCTCTTCAGGTTCCAGGCACTGTAGCTCCCTGGCCTCCTTAGATGTAGGGGCAGTAACTACTCTCTGCTTTTGCTAGTCCCAGGATATCATAGTATTCTCTGTGGAGTCCCTAAAATCTACCCAAATCTTTAGTTGTTGTTGTTGTTGGGTGCTGTCGACTCAGTATCCGACTCATAGTGACCCTCATGGGGTTTTCAATGGCTGGCTGTTTCGGGATTGCCTTGGGAGTGGATTGCCAGGTCCTTCTCCCATTTTTAAGGTGCTGGGAACCGAACTCGGGACCTCAGAGACTACAGCGCAGTGCTCTACCAACTGAGCTAAATCCCAGCCCCCAAAAATCTTTATAGTTGTCCTTAATCACTCATTAAGTGTTTCATTCCACTAAGGGGGTATTGATGCATCAGTAGTAACTTAGCTATCCAGGATGGGGCTCTGATTCCACAATAAGGTTTCATAGGATAATGGTCAAAGACAGATTTAAATTCTTCCTAAATAGTTCCTGTGTAGGGGCTTTTTTGTTGTAGTCAAAAAGCCTGGCTGTTCTCTAGGGGCAATGAATATGTGTATCCTTGGAGAAAAGTAAGATCCCTTCTGAAGTATTGACCTTATGTCTTATAATTTGATTTTTATGTCACAGTTGCCACAGTACTTTCTTATTCCAGAAATGAAAAAGTGAAATGTTGGTCTCTATGTAGTTGTGAAGTTATATTGTATAAATTGTAGGCATCTTTTTTTAACTTTCAGATATTCATATTTTTTAAATTATATTGTAGCATAAAGAAAACTTCAAATAACAACTTGTAAACAATGCAAAGTAGTAACCTCTTTATCTTTTCATTTCTAAGTATTCACCTCTATCTTTCAATACTCCTAATCATCCACCACTAATTTTTCACCACTCTCTAGAATTCACTGTCACTAAATACCAAAGAGAGGCCTCTTGGAAAGAAAAGAAGTAATCTCAGATTTGAGGAAGGCCAGTTCTCTGAGTAGCATCCTGTGACATTTTCTTTATCCTAAGGAAGAATGTACATGGCTTTAAGCTGTGCTGTTTCGGGGGATGGTAGGGAGACAGGAGTAGTTTGTACTCAAGATTTTTTGAGCTAAGATCCCAGTGCACCTACAGGGCTACGTTAGGTCTGTCTCCCCTAGAACTAGACGAGAACACCTAAAAACCTGGTCATGTATTCCCTCTCTGAAGCTTCGCTGCTGCATCAAGGTGTGGAAGGGAAGCTGTGGGCAGTGGAGGACCCTGCTTGCTAGGATTCCTCCTCAAACCTCATAATCCAGTGCAGAACAGAAGGACCTTATTAAGTAAGCAGGTGACTGTGGTGAAGCCTGCAACTTCCTGCACCACAGGAAGCACAACCAAAGTGGATGTGACTGGTGAGAAGGAGCAAAGGTACATATATGCAGCAAGAGCCTAGCCTTTCCTTTAGCCAGAGCCAGCTGCATATATGGTAAGCTTTTGCATCATTCTTGCTGTTCAGAGGTACTCAGGATTATTCAAAAAGCATACAGGGTGGGTGCATGGGTGCTAGAGACTTTGTATAGTTTAAAATTAAGAAAATGGCTGGGCTGGAGATGCAGCTCAGTGGAAGAGCACTTGCCTAGTATGTGTGAGTCCCTGCGTTTGATCCCCCAGGCCAGTAATAATATCAACTAGAAAACAATTACCTAAATCCTAAGAATTTAGTTTGTAACAACATAAATCAAATAACATTGGTTCAAACATCAACTATTTATACTTTCTCTTCTTTTGTTTCTCTTGTCATTGTACTCATTTCAACTATTCAGTTTTCTCTTTGGATAAAATACTTACTGCAGTTTGGAAGCCATTTACCAACAAAAAGTTCACAAATTTCACCACCTCCATGGCTGTGTCCATAGAATAAGTGATGAAGACTTTCCCTAAAAGAAAATTTCCACATTTATGAGAAACTAGTCATATTACCCTGTCCTATACAACAAATCCAAATTGTATGTAATGTCTTCTGTCCTTCTAGAGTAATAGGGAAACCTTGGGGTGTGGTGGCCTAAGAAATTTTGCCTGCAGTGGTGTGGTTGGTGGTCCTCGGGGATTGGAGGTTGTCTGAGGGAGTGCACACTGCTCACGGTGAATAGAAATCAGACAGAGGAGAGAATGGCAGGCTGAGACAGACTTAGGGGTCTTCTGAAAATCCGAATGAGGTGTTAAAAAAATCCACCACCCAGAACCTGAGGTTCCTTCAGCTCAAGTCACTGCTTTGTTTCTTAGAGACACTCGGCACTGTGCCCAAGGAAAATACTCTCACAGCAGGCCAAGAAGCTAAGGTTTGCTGAGGGGCCACCCAACAGAGTCCTCTTTTGATCTCATGAGCTCTGCTGCCCTGAACTCTTCCCTGACAAGACCGAGTAGGGGGAAAGCAAGAAAGCATTTCCTTGCCTCCGTCTTCCCTCCATCTACTCACTTTTAAGGAAAGTCCAGGAAATTGGAATAGACTAATGCACAGCTCAGAAATGTCAGTAAAACTTCAGCCACTTAAAGGAGAAACTTTGCCTCGGGGCACACCAACATCACAGGCTTCCTCTCTTATCCCTCGGCCAAGTTAGAACCGCAGACAGTACTGTTCAAACAAACTTACAATAGCCATGATGAGAACCAGAGTTTTCTCAGGCTAAAGTCTTAGGGGTCTGAAGCCATAGCACCCCAGTATCCAATCCTACCTGATCTTGGAAGCTAAGCAGGGTCGGCCTATTTAGTCCCTGGATAGGAGACTGCCTAGGAATACCAGGTACTGCAAGCTGGGGAGAAGGTCCTGGCAATCTGCTTCTTAAATGATCTGCCATTGAAAACCCCATGAATAGCAGAGAAGCATTGACATAGTGCCAGGCATGGCACATGTTGGAGAGTGTTTCTTTCTGTTGTACGTAGGGTCACTATGAGTCGGACCCAACTCGACAGCCCCTAACAACAATGACAACAACAACAACAACAAAGTCTTGGGGAAATTATCTCACTAGCATTTTAATGTGAGAGATGAATAATCTCTGTGTTGGCTTTTAGTCAGGAATGGACCAGTTCAATCTGAAGACTCTCCTGGGGCAAACAGTAGAGAAGAAAAAGGGATAGAAGAGAAAATATGAGTCTGTATGCATTCACCATCTAGACTCCTGTTTTTTGAAACATATTTCTCAGATAAAAGTGTGCATAATGGTCATATTAACTCATTTAAGCAGCCAGGTGTATTAATGGCACTCAATTCATTTTCTTCTCAATACCTACTATTCTTCCAGTTCCCATGAAAGTAATTTTAGGATTCCCTTTCTAGATTATGATAAAACAGATATAATCTATAGACTGACATTGGGACTATAATTCATATAGAACAGTATCTGTTCCCCCAGAAATGCTCAAAATTAGAATGCTCTGAAATAAAATTTTTGAATGAAATCAGCAGTGGATCATTGTCATAAAAATCTGCCAGAGTCATAATGACTAAAGAGCACAGATTTCCCCAGAAGGAATTAGCAAATGCAAAGGCTGCAAGTTTGGTTCAGAGTTTCCCAGATTTGGAAAGAACATAATAGAATTACCTGAATAACCAGAATGGACAATAATTTCACAAGTAGTGGCTGTTTTCTTAAGATTTTTGGAACTAACTATCCTGACTGACCTTAGTCTGAGAACATTTTGGTGATATTTCAACATTTCTGGGTCTGGCAGCAAAATGTGGAAAAAGAATCATCACCTGACCCTTAGTCAAATGTTTCTTTAAATAAAAGACTTAGTTTGCATTTGATTATGAAGCTGTATGGAGAATGTGAGACCATTTTTTTCCAAACAAGATTGCTCATTCCTACAGGAAATGACCTCATTCTTGATGGCTGCTGCTAATTTATGTTGAAACACTAGGTTTCTGTCCAATGCCACATGGACATCTAATCAATTTCCTCAGGGACAAGTCCACTCAAGAGCATCATGTAGAAGAAGAAAAATTGTTGGAGTTGTTTGTTGTTGGAGTATGTGTTGAAGAAAACAAGTGGCAAGCAGTTTGTGAGCATTACTTGTGGTGTCAGAATCATTAAGAACATTCATCTAAAATGCTGGTTACTTTTTAAGCACAAAGCAAAAAAAGTAAATTTTATTTCACTGTGTATATGAGGAATATGTGAAATTATGGATACGTGACCAAGAAGTACTTTCAAAGTATAAGACCTGACAAGGAAAAACCGCATCGCCAACAACTCACGTAATTCTTCTGGCAAATTGCTTGTTTTCAGAGTTCCCCTGACAGGAGGATTACTAAGGGGTCTAGGCACAGCAACTGGCAGTGGATCCTGGTGATCCTGTGGTCTCAACTCTGCAGGGTGTTCCAAGGACTCCTCAGGAGCTCCCACTCCATTAGGTGGAAGGTGGTACAGCTGGTCCCTGGAAAGGAATATATTTATGGTAAATTTACATTTTTTATACAAAGGCAAACTTTGGGGGACAAAAAGCCTTTTAAAATTGTGAGAAGACACCAGTGCACTATCTTTTCTCTCCTTCATTTCTTATCTGAGACGAAATAAAGAGGGGAGGTTCATGGGGTTTCCATCAAGGAACAATTCAGCTGGCTGCCATACATAAGGTCCTGTGCCAGGGGTTAAAAGAGGGAAGCAGAATTTGATTTCTCTATATAAGGACTGTCTAATTGGGAAAATAAGTCCCATGCACAGGGCAGATAAGATCACCAACAAAACAAAGTAGTATGATAGGTGACATAGAAGGTTGATGTTAAAGACATTCAGACTAGAAGGATATGACTTTTAGCCAATGATAGGTAACATTTAATTATGTATCAAAAGGTTTTAAAAGGCCATATAGGTTTAAAAGTATTTATACTGTTAATATGTAAGTAAAAATCTGATTCTGAAAAAGCTTTAAAGAATTTTCTATTGTACTGTGACATTGCATCTTTATTAAGATTTTGTTTGCTAGTATTTCCATGAATATTCCGCTGGGGTGAACAATCAGATTCACCCTGTGAAATGTGGAAGACGGAAGGAAATGAAGATTGTACTTTTGCCACTTTTGTGGGTTTTGTTGGCAAGTAGTTCTTAGGTGCTGAGTTTCCTTCAGAATTACCCCAGTGTTCTATGACAGACTTCCTAAATGTTGAGGGCAGGGCATAGGCATCCTTCTTTTGTTAGTGCCATTTTGGAGCCACCAGCTGCAGTGGTTGCAGTGGTGTTGGCTTTCTGTTTCTTCTTCACTGTCCTGACAATGAGAAGAGTCGGCCTCTTTGGTGGTCCCATTCTGTGAGGTTGCTCTGGGATCACTGCCTGAAGCCCAGCCTTGAACTTGCTTGTCTACCTGCAACAATTCTGTAAACACCCAATTCCCTATATTAAAACTCCTTCTGTCTAAAATAGCTAGAATTGTTCCTATTTTCTGTACCTGAATCCTAACTGACAAGGAGACTAAAACTGTACCTGTAATGTTTTATTATTATTTTTATTCTGAAACAAATGTGGCAATATGTTAACATTTTTAAAATCTGGGTCATAGGCACATAGCTATTTGTATATTTGAAATTGTTTCATATTATAAATTTGCTTAAATGTTTTGATTACAAATCTATGTGTACCTGTCTAATTTTTATAGATAGTCCTTGTGCATTCGTATTTTTACCTAGTTTTAGGAAACTAAAGGATCTATTTGAAAAGATAACATTAGGACTTGTGGATTTCCCAGTCATGGAGAAAGCAGGCATTTGCCTTATTTGCTGTTGCTAATAAAAATTGGCTTTTTTTCATTCAATAAAAATTTTGAGCTAATCACCAATTTCTGTATTTCTGAAAATTCCACTTTAGTAGGATCTTTGTATCTCATTCTATTCTATAAAAACAAAATACTTTTACTTTGAGTGGCATATGAGAGTGTACTTGAGCAAGAGCAAACATTTTATCTATTTTCTTTCCAATTTTGCCCTAAGTTAGAAAGTTCCATTTACACAAGTCCTGTATATTTTGGCGGGGAGGGGGCTAGGATTTAGCACAATTGGTAGAGCACCGCTCTACAATCTCTGAGGTCATGGGTTCAGTTCCCAACACCGCAAAAATGGGAGAAGGATGTGGCAATCCACTCCTGAGGCAATCCCGAAACAATCAACCACCGAAAACCCTATGAGGGTCGCTATGAGGTGGACACAACTCAACAGCACCTAAACGACAACAACATATATTTTAGATTCGTAAATTAAAAGGAAAAACTTGAAGAAGAGTCAGAAGAGAGCAACAAGGAAAAACAATGACCAAAGAATGTTGTGATTTGGGTATGAGCATGTCCTCCAATAGTTAATTTTTGGGGAGCTTGGTCCTCAGCGTGGCAATATTGGGAGGTGCTATGGAACGTTTGAGTTCCAAGTAGGAAGTAATTAGGTCATTGAGGGTGCCACCCTTGGAAGGAACTGATGTAGTTCTCATGGGACCCTGGTTAATTCTCGTAAGAGAGTTATTACGAAAGAGCAAGTCTAAAAAGCTGGGTGCAGTGGCATGTGCCTATAATCCTAGCCATTTGGGAGACTAAATCAGGAGGATAGTGAGTGAGTTCAATGCCAACCTGAGCTGTACAGCAAGACCCTGTTTCAGGAATTTTCTTTTTTAAAAGCAAAGTTGGCCCCTTCTTGGTTTCTCTTTGGCTTCCTCTCTCACCATGCAACCTGTTCCTCTCACTCATACTCCTACCATGATGCTGCCCACCATTACATGACTTAGCCAAGGGGGCCCTCAGCAGAGGCTGAATAGATAGGGCCCCCTGATCTTGGACTTTTCACCCTCCAAAACTGTGAGCTAAATAAATACCTTTCCTTTATAAAATACTCAATTTTGGATGTTTTGTTACAGCAACAGAAAATGAACTAATTCAAAGGGCTAGACAACTAAAGTCATGAAAAAAATTTTCTGAGAAAAGCATAGGAGAGACCCAATGATGGTGTTCAATATGTATGAAAGATTTTATTATAAAAGAAAATGACAGATTATTTTAAATTTCTATTGGGAATTAATTAAATTTAAAATTTTAAAGTAATAGGTTTAAACGGGAATAGAAACTAGAGATATAAAGAGAACTTGCTAAAATGGAAGTTGGGCACAGTAAAAATAAAAATCTATTTTGTGGACTCAAAGTTCAGGTGATCTGAAAGTAAAAGAAAAAGCTGTAACTTAGCATCTTAGGAGCTTTTCCTTGAAGACAATATTAACTAGTCACTAATGACTTAATAGCCTGCAGCTGTAGCCCTGTGGCATCTGATCCCGATCCCGTCAGATCTCGGAAGCTAAGCAGGGTTGGGCCTGGTTAGTACCTGGATGGGAGACTGCCTGGGAACACCAGAAGCTGTAGGCTTGGGAGAAGGACCTGGCAACCCACTCCCAAAAATCAATCTGCCATTGAAAACCCTATGAACAGCAGAGAAGCACTGACAATCATGTTTCCCCTGTTGTACAGAGGGTCGCTATGAGTTGGATACCGACTCGACGGCACCTAACAACAACAACAACAATGACTTAATATGTTTGGTAAAGAGATCCTTGTCAAGCAGCTTTCACTTTGTTCTGACCTAAAAAGTTTATATTGGGTGTTTCACTATGTGACTGCCTCTGACTTGGGTAGCAAACCTACAAAGAAATTGATACATCTTGGTTACACTGGCATAATTCTTTCCGGTGTTAGAAATGTGTGCAGGTTACCCCTGTCACACTTACTGATACCTTGGGAGCCTCGGATAGGAGCAGTCTCTTTGTACAGGCCTCTCTCCTTGGTTTTGGGGACTGGGATAATTCAGGTTGACCTTCTGCACAGGATGCAGGCCTCTCATTCCAGGCAGGGGTTGCCCAGACAGAGCTGGTTGGATCACTTGCTGGTAGGCTGCTGGAGGGTAGTTGTGGCCATCTATAAGTGAAGACAACAAGGAGAACAGAGAAAATTTACTCCAGCTCCTTCATGTGAAAGGAGAGGTAAGAGTTTTTGGCTTGGTAATAAATAAAGGGTCCCATTTATCAGTTACCAACTCTGTAATATTTGTGATATTTCTGTATTTGTTACTTATTAGTTCTTATGAAATTGGTTTATTTTTTATTAAAAACATCTGTGAAATCACAAGTTTTGTATTGTAATTAGAAAGCTCAAAGAACTTTTGATTAAAAAAAAAAACAACTCTACACAGGTTCCGATTTTAATAAGATACTTAGGATAATCTGACCATAAAGAACCTCTTCCTTACTACCATTCCTATCAGAATTCTCTAAGCATCTGAAACTCAATACTAGGAGAAATTATCCCTATGCTAGATAATCACACTGTTCTTTCTTCTCCTGAAGTGGACACACACACACACACACACACACACACACACACACACACACCACTCCCTCTTATGAAGAAGTAAATGAAAGAAAGAAAACTTGGCTCATCCTTCTGGGAAGAAGCCAACCAGTTGGCAACACACTCCAGCTTCCATAGTCTCTCTTGCTAAAGCCTATGTGCACTTGGTACCATGGCAATTTGAAGAAGGCAGGGATTGGAGCAAAGCCAGGGCTGGCAGGGATTGCTACGAATGTATAACCTGGAAGAAATTTGATGCTAGCCAGGCCCAGGAGCAGAAGGGTCCCAAGGGAAGAAAGGCAGCTTGGCTGACCAGGACGGAAGAGGTGCAAAGGAGGGATGCCAATAACTTAGTAAGGGTGAGAGAGAAGGGTCCTGAGGGAACTGCCCAGGCCCAAAGGAGCTAAAGTATTGGCAAATCTAAAAGGTATATGGGGACTAGTAAGAGCCAAGTGCACATCCCTACAAGATGCACCACGAACACCTTCTGGTGACCCAAGCAATGCCCCCTCTCCCAGGGAAGAAGAATGATAAAGCAGGAAGCCAAAACAGTTAGACTAGAAAGACTTTCATATTTCAAAACTAAACAAAGTTATTGGACTTAACTATTTTTCTGATTATAAAAGTAATGATCCTGTTTGCCTGCCATGAAGGTAGGCAGCCTGTGGGGGTACACAGTGAAATAAAACTGGCAAGTAAGCAAGAAAGTAACAGGGTAAATTGGAACTAGAATGGGGAGGTGAAAATGTGGCTAAGAACTTGATTCCTAGTTTGGTAAGCACTCAGAAGCCACTGATACTTTTCAGGGAACATTGAAGGGAATGATGGCCTGAAGTATAGAACAGAAGACAAGTAATATGCATGTTTATGCTAATGAGGCTGCCTCATGGTCCCCACTATCTAGACTCAGGAAACTTGGTTGGGTGACCCTGGCAATGTGCCCACGCCAGTTTCGAATGCCTGGTAGACTCCCTGGAGTTGATCTATTGTCTTCTTTGACCCTGATATCAGCTGGGTCCTTCCTGTCATGCTTCCTCTGGCAAAACTGACCATGCCCAGGTTCTTTCCAGGCTATGACCTGTGACCCTTGCCCTGATACTGCTTATATCTGCCTACTTATAACAAGTTGTTGTTGTTGTTGTTGTTAGGTGCCATCGAGTCAGTATCCGACTCATAGCGACCCTCATAGGGTTTTCAGTGACTGTATCGGGATTGCCAGGTCCTTCTCCCATTTTTGTGGTGCTGGGACTTGAACTCAGGACCTCAGAGACTGCAGCGCAGTGCTCTACCAACTGAGCTGAATCCCAGCCCACTTATAACAAGTAGCAGGGGCTTAAGGAAGAGAGGAAGAGGAAGGGATCTGCCTGGGCCAGCACATGGTGACAAGGGAGACCAGGACTTGCAGGGCAGCTCCAAAGATGGGCAGATGGGACCACAGAGACTTCTATCATCTAGGGCAAGTTCTACCACACAGGCTCTAACAGCCTGTTTAGAGCAGGCCAGATATATTATAGTGGATATAGATTGCCAAAGCCTGCAGCCATACCATTGTGGCATCCGATCCCATCAGACCTTGGAAGCTAAGCAGGATCAGAACTGGTTAGTACTTGAATGGGAGACCACCTGGGAACACTAGGTGCTGTAGGCTTGGAAGAAGGACCCGGCAACCCACTCCCAAAAAACAATCAGCCATTGAACACCCTATGAATAGCAGAGAAGCACAATAATAGTGTTTCATCTATTGTACATAGGGTTTCTATGAGGCAACTCAGTGGCACCTAACAACAACAACATAGATTGCCAATGGGAGAGTCAAGGCAACAGGGCAGGTCACTACTGTGCCATCTAGATAAAGAAACAGCACCAATGCCATCAGGTCACCAGGCAGGGGCGAGTCTTGCTTTAAGATTAGCCTTGCTTAAGTGTTGCTATAGCTACAGCTGTCCAGAGATCTACTACTCTCCAGATCTACCCTGCATGATCAGATCCCTGCCCTTCCTGATCTCATCACCTGCAATGCTCCCTCTGCCTCACTAAGCCCCAGCTTCACCCTGAACACCCTAAGTTGGTCCTCTTTGCCCCCAGGACATGAGTTTGCCATCTTCTCTGCTCAGGATGTTTTTGCTCTAAATCTTCACATTCTAACTTCTCGTCAGTCAGGGCTCAGCCCTGATACCACCTTTTCAAAGAGGCCCAGTCCTTCAGCAATTACCTTCTCCTAGCTCCTATTTTATTTTCCTCATCGCTCTTACCGTGGGTTTGTGTGAATCTGACTCACTTGTCTGCTTCTTGTCTACCTTCTCTATTGAATATAAGCTCTGTGAAAAACAGAGACCATGACTGTTTGCCATCATGTCACCAAGCATAGAACCACAACACAGGTGATGTTTAATAAGTGAAGGACATCAGAAGAGTTATAAAGGTAACTTATGCACAAAAGAGAAGCCACTGTGGACTGCACAGCCTGCTTGCTAGGTCTTGGGTTGCCTTCCAAGAATGGGAAGGAGAAAGACAAGGTCAAAGAGAAGAAACTGTTCCAAGGGAGGGGTTGAAAGTAACTCAAGTGAAGTTTTTAATGTTTGGAGCCATTTTTGCTTCCCATATCCATTAATGAGTGGCTAATAACATTTTATTTGCTTTAAAAGGTCTACCAAGCTCTAATCATAGGGTTTGTTTCTTTTCCAGAAAGCGGATGTTAGTGCTGTTAATCAAAAGCTTTTGAATCAAGGTCATATGATTTCTAACAGATTATTTCTCGCACAACATGTTTTTGTCTCATAGCAACAAATCGTATCATTAAAATCACTAAAGCATGTGGGCTAAGTGTTTGATTAGCTGTAACTTTCATTTCTGAAATGGCCACCTGTGGTAAAAAGTTATACCAGTTTATGTGAGCAGACAAAAATGATGCACCTCATTGATTTATAAAATTAGGATACTGACAGTATAATCCTCTATGCTATCCTCTTATTGTTTAAGAAATACTAAATATCAGCCAACCAAAAATAAGCTTGCTCTTTTATAAGTGGAATTTGACTGGTTTTGTCTGGAAATTTGGCTAGTTATCCGGAAAAGTTGCTAAATTAAAAGTATGTTTATTCAGTCAATGACTATCTTTTCATGGCTCAAGTTTTAATCATTCTGTTCCCTCATTATAACCAAACTTTACTAGTTTAGTTGATATATATATATATATATATATATATATATATATATTAATGGCTAAAACATATATTGATCCCTTGCTACATACTAAGTACTGTTCTAGGTTCCTCATTCAGAATTGTAGAGTTCAATTTTCTATTTTCCTAGTTTAATTCAGGATAGACTCCACATCCCTCATCATGACTCTTGCATCTATCACACTAACACGTCATTCTATTCCTGCTCACCTTCGTCCAGCCCCATTGCCTTGCTGTTGGTATCTTAACCACATCACCTTTCTCCCTTGACCTTTCTTATCCTTTAGGTTTCAGCTCAGCTCTCTCTTCAAAGAGACGCTCTCTGCCCAGCCTGCCTGTTAATGTCTGCTCCAACACCCAATCATTTCCCTTATAGCAAGTAAAATCTGTCCTTTTCTGAGCTGATTCCACTTCTTTTCTGCCTCCCCAGTAGACTGTGAACTCCACAAAGACCATCTGTACTATATTGGTCACTATATATGCAGTACCTAGCAGATGACCTGGCAAATATTTTTGAATAAATTGATAAATTAATGGACCTGCCCTCTTTCCAAATTTCATTTTCTTCCCTCCCTTCCTTCCCTACCAGACTATTAAAGATAGACTTTCCAAGGCTTGACCTCACAAAGACTCTACTCATGGTTAGGGGTCATTCCTTTCTCCAGGAAGTAAAGAACAGATTTCTTTTTAGTCATTCAACAAATATTTATAGAATCTCTACTTCTAGGCACTTGGTAAACACAGATAAATAGGATATAGTTCCCCTGAGCAGCTCAAAATAAATGAAGAGAGGAAGAGAGAAAAATCTGTGTGCCTGTGGGTGTCTGTTTTTAAACACAAACCCACACTGGTTAGTATGAGAAAGGAGGCATACAAGTTGAGTCGGTAGCCACCTACTTGAGAATCACTGCTCAAAAATAGCTTCCCACGGACTTAAACAGTGCCCAAAATTCCATCAAGAGAGTTTACTCTGTAGGAGATGAAAGGTGGGTGATATGACAGACAAGTAATTTGTTAGCATAGTAACTTCTTGTTTCTGAAGCGGTGTTAAGCACACAAAAAAATGAAGATCTTGCACAATCATAAATGAGCTCCCATTACTGCACGTTATTTGTCAATCATGTGATCCTCTTGGCCTGAATACACAGTCTTCATGTTACTCGGCTTTTACCACTTGGAATTTGTAAACCAAGTCCTAAACGAGGTTCTCCATTTGTAGTGAAAACATTTCAACATTTTTCTTCCTTATTAAGAATGGTATTAAAAGAGCTTATGAGAAAGAAAATAAAATTTGATTTTCAAATCGTCAAAAAGCATCATGATAAAATGCAATCAGTTTAGCCAGGAAATAAAATGGCCAACATAAACTGTTACAGGAACTCCCACAGCTGTAAGCAGCTGTGGCTCCTGCAAGGCAACTCCTTTATCATTTCTTCCATCTGGTTATTTTTTTCCTTGCTTTAATTGTGCATGCATTCTAGCATATAAATAATCACTTTTGTTGGTCCATGGGAGCAATCATAGGCATGTACCCACAGCTTTACTTTATTCTATTTCTATGGTAGAGAAAGAGAAAATTTCCTCATAAAATAGGGCTCACTAATTCCTTCTTTTTCCCTAATATATTTGCATCATTGGCTTTATTTGATTGTACAGCTATGAACTCCATTCTGGTGACCTTCAGTGAAGGGTTCTGAGGCAGAAAAGGCTGACTTCTCCTGGGGGTTGGGTGAGGAGAAAATACAAGCTATTCTATTTCTCATTTTCATCCTCTTTGAAAACTTTTTTTTTACATGAAAAGGGTGACCAGTAACCATTTTTCCTTTAACTTGCAAAAAGCTACGCTATGCCATTTGCATGGTAATCATTATTTATTTATATATTCATTAGTAGGCAAGGAAGAAAAGCTCTTCTAAAGCTGAGTGGAACCACGTAGCCATGGTTTCCAACTGCACAAGCATCCCTCAGGTGAACAGCTCTTTTGAAGTGGTTTTGTTGGCAATTAAGTGCAGTTATAGCCCTGACATGAAACTAAGCATTTGTACACCTGCCCCGAATGCTAAAAATCTATGCCAGCAAGAGAGACATGGAAGTGGAGGCATACTCTGTGGGGCTGGGCTGCAGGATCCATTTAAAAATAACAATAACAAAAAAGAGCTACTAGTATTGAGGGCTTACTAGAAGCCAATCACTTTCCTAGTGCCTTTACTATAATATCTCATTTAGTCCTCACAGCATCCTTCCTAGGAGTCAATGCTGCTGCTAGTGCCTCATTAATATTCTTGGATTGCAGTGCACTTCAGGAAAACCATAAGCACTGGGCCACCATAACATCTTCCCCGTGATTAGATGCTCTTTGGAGCTAAGGCCAAGGTACATGCAGAGTGAACTAGGGCAAGCTCCCCTTTTATGTACTCTTACTTCCTCTTACTTTTTTTTCAACTTTTACTTATTTTTAAGTTCTAGAAGTAATATTTGCTATTTTAAAAAAACTTTACAAAACTATATAAAGTTAGAAGGAAAATATCCCTGTCTCATCTTAATTCCCTGCTCTCTCCCAACTCATCACTATTAAGTTGGTGTGATCCTTCTGGGCCTTTTTTTTTTTTTTTTTTTTTTTTTTTTTTTTTTTTTTTTTTTTTTTTTTTTTTTTTTTTTTTTTTTTTTTTTTTTTTTTTTTTTTTTTTTTTTTTTTTTTCCTTTTCTTTTAGATGAGGTCTTTCTGTATAGCTCAGGCTAGCATTGAATTTGTAATCCTCCTACCTCAGCCTCCTGAGTGCTGGGATCACAGGCATGCACTGCCATGCTGGACTTGGACTTTTTAATGTATATTAAACATATAGTTTTAAAAAATAAATGTGTGAGATCAACATCGCATCTTGCTTTTCAACATAATCTCTTTTATGTCAGAATTATACAATATATTATTCTATGCAATAGGGGCCTAATAGATCACTGTGTAAATAAATCATAAATTACAGGTGTACCTTGACTTATGATGGGGCTATGTCCCAATAAGCCTATTATAAGTTGAAAATACGAAGTGGAAGGTGCATTCAATGTACTTAACCTACACAACATTATACCTTAGCAACACAGTACACAGTAGAGTATGGGTTGTTTACCCTCATGATCATGTGGCTGACTGAAAGCTGCAGCTCACTTTGGTTTCTACTGGATGCATATTGGTCTCACACTTTACCAACGTCAAAAACCCTTAAATCATGGACCATCTGTACTTATCCACCCCCTAATTAGTAGGCAGTGAAGTTTTCATTTTTACTTGAATACAACACCACATTAATGAACATCCTTATTCATATATTTTTATATGTTTGTTTAATGTTTCTATAGGAAATAGATTACAACTGAGACTGCTAGCCAAAGACAGAGTGTATGTAAAACTTTGATAAATAGTGAAATTGCCTTCCAGAAGATCACACCAATTTACATTCTTTCCATGAGTATATGAGACTGCTCATTTTCTTGTAACCCCACTAGTTCCACGTATTGTCCAAGGTTTTTACTTTTGTACCCCTAATTACAGAAAGTGTATCATTAAAAACTTTGCATTTCTTCAAGGGCTACATAGTGAAACATTATCAAAAAATAAAAACAAAACAACCTGCATTTCTTTAGTGACGCTGAGCTTGGTTTTATATGCATCTTGGCTATTTGTGTATCTTCTATAATTTATTCCCATCTCCTGTCCAAGTTCTCTCCTGTCTGCCTTTCATCAGCTCTCTGCACTCCTAGGATCTTAAATGGTAAATAATCAGTAAATAATACAGAAAGCAAGGTTAAAGTGAACTGATGACAGAAAGCAGGTCCTGAGGTACTAGAGGTGAAATGTGTTCTCAGCTGGGCGGGTCTGCCTTTTGAATGGTGCTGCCAAAGGGAGAAATGCCTACCTTCAAAGACTAGATTGCTAATCATCCCATTTCTGGCTTCAACAGAGAAAATACTTTCCAATGAGATTCTCATTATTACATTGAGTCAATGCTCACTTTGTCTATCACCCTGAGGCTTTCTCCTGTTAATAGATAAGGCAATTGCTTGGGACTTAGTATCATAAGGCCTTTGACTAGGTATTTATACTTCTGCACGTTTATCTAAGGAGCTAATCAGGAATGCAGATTAAAAATTTATGTGCATGATGTTTGTCATGCATTGCTTCTTGGATCAGAAAACTGGAAATTATTTAAAATGTCCAACAGTAGGGAATAGAGTAATAACAATTTCGTAAATCTATCTGAGGGGACACGATATGTCATTTTTAAATGATGCTGGAAGAAGTACACTCAATGTCATTTGAAATTATTTTAATTTTATATTAAATATGTATGCAAAGGGGGAAAAAGCACTAGAAGTAAATATGCCAAAACCCTACTAAAGAATTATATTTAAGTGATGGAAATATGAATTTTTTCATTTCTTTTTTAAACTTTTGGGTATGTTTCAATTGGGAGGAAGTGACCAAATATACTGTTAGGATCAGAAAAAGCTATCTCTAAGTGCAGATTGTTGTTGTCGTTAGGTGCCTTTGTGTGGAGTCTGACTTGTAGCGACCCTGTGTACAGCAGATGGAAACACCTCTCGATTCTGTGCCAGGCACACCATCTTATTTATATTTAAGCCCATTGTTGCAGACACTGTGTTAATCCATCTGGTGGAGGGTTTTCTAAGTGCAGATAGTTGAGTATTAAAAAAATGTTTTATGGTATTATGCTCACAAGTTATTCTCTATTAACCTGGAAATCACTGAGAAATAAACTCAGGTCTGGCCTTACCAAGGCTCAGTTCTGTGACTCACACTTGAGGGAATTCATCACCACACCCATTCTGTGATTGGGCACTCAGAGCAGACAGTGGCATCCATGTTCTCACCTGCTTTCTCTGCCAGGTCTGCAATAGGGAAAAAGCATGAAGAGAAGGAAGACACCAGAAGCTCAAGCAAATAAGTTTTCTAGAAATCACTGGGTCATCTCCCTGACTAGGCAGGTTTCAGTTAAACTAACCAAGACAAAGGAATCTGTTTTGCCCACTTGGTTCCCAGAGAAGGAGGTCCCAAGTGAGACAGATTTGGAGCTAAGCAAAAGCATTTTCTTAAGGCCTTTTGCAAATCCAGCCATAGAGCAGCGGCACCTTTCCTGCGCTCTGACCTGTCTGTGCTGGTCTCGCCATGTGGGGCATTGATGTGAGGCTTTGTTCCTCAGTCACCTAGCCCAGAATGTCCAGAGGTGGTAAAGATCACTTACATGGTGTGTGATGATCTGGCCCTCCGTGATAATGGTACTGATAGTTCCACAGAGCCTGTGGGGAAGGATTGGGAGGCAGCCTCTGTGCACACGCCGGATACCTCTGCAATTCAAACTGAGGAAACTCCCTCGACCTCAAAGGTCTGGGGAGGTCCTGGGTATAACACACGGAGGTGAGTGGCAGGGGTCTTTCCAGCTGCCTGATGCCCAGGACATCCTGGGGCTGGGAATCGTATCCTGTGTCTGTCGTCGGCAGATCTGGGACTGTTCGGTTCCTGTGAGGCTGGGACTGCGGCACCATCTCTTGGCTGCTGCCTGAGGAGTCTGCCAAAGCATTAGGTAAACTTTGGTCTGATTTGTCTGAATCATGGCCAGTGTCAGGAGAAGCTGCTGAAAGCTGAGATCCCAGCCATCGATTCCTTTTCTCCATAAATGAAAACTGATGCTCTGGGGGGAGGGCTCCAACCACAGACTCAGACTCAGGCTCACTGGCTGCAGAGGAGCTGGAGGGAAAACTTTTGCCTGGGTCTGGGTGCCTCCTGAAGAAACTGTCTTCATTCTCCTCTAGGACTTTAGTGTGCAGGCATGTGACCTGCTGGGACACAGGCCATTGGTGATCTGTATGTTTCAGGGGAGGATGAGCCTGAGAAAAGTCTCCTGAGGCACAGGATGCAGACAAACTGTTGGGTGCCATGTTCCTTATATTTGGAGCAAGTGGTTCTGATCCTTCTTCCAGGGAATATTGTGGAATTGGTTTCAGCAACTGACTTGGGTATGGTTCTGATTCATCAACTTCTACAGGAATGCTTCGGTTCATTCTAGTTTCTGGAACAAGGGAAAACATGTCATTGCCTCAGAAGACAGACCAATGCTTGGCATCCCCAATATTTGACCTTATAGGACCTCATTCAGTGTGTGGTTTAAATTAACAGTAGTGTGACACCATTGTGCTTGGAGGGGCCCAATCATATAAAGTTCTTTACTTATCCTCCAGGCAAAGGCACTAATGCTTATTAAGATATTTTATCTGGAAGGCAATTTGAGAATGTGACTAGAAGTACTCCTGTGGAAGAAGTCATTCAGCAGCAAGGGAAAAACATGGATGAAAATCAACTTCCAAGTATTAAGGAAAGAAAAATTATAATGTGGGCTGCTGTGTGTGTTCAGAATACGTGATGAAATAAATCTCAGTAACTGATATGGAATGATCTCTAAGATATTTTGTTAGGTTTCAAAAAAAGCAGGGTGCAAAACCATATGTACATTCCACTGCTATTTTGCATAACATAAGTAGGGAGGAGAATGTGTGCATGCTTACATGTGCATTTCTGCTTATAGAGTGTGAAACGCCTGGGGGTGCACAGACATTGGTATACTGGTTGCCTCTGCGGATGGACTAAACAAGAAGAGAGGAGAGGGAGCATTTCACATTTTGAACCTGAGGAATTTGGCCCCATTTGACTTGCTTAATTAAAAAATAAAAGGTGTTTTGTTTTGTTTTGTTTTTAGAAAAAGAAAGCACAAGTTTAAAACACTTTTTAAAAAAGGTCATAATGACATTTTCTACTCAACAACTTTAGGTCATGTGGAGGACTTAATTCTCTCTGGGCAGTATGCCTGCAACCAAGATTGTTGTTAGGTGCCATCCAGTCGAGTCCGACTCATAGCGACCCTCATAGGGTTTTCAATAGCTGACTGTTTCGGGATTGCCTTGGGAGTGGGTTGCCACGTCCTTCTCCCATTTTGCGGTGCTGGGAATCAAACTTGGGACCTCAGAGACTGCAGAGCAGCGATCTATCAAATGAGCTAAATCCCAGCCCCAACCAAGGTAGCCATGACTAAAGGCTCACTAAAGTAGGGGTTAGTCCACAGCACAAGGCCCACAATCCAAGCAATACTGCTTTTGTCTTTAAAAATAGAACTCTGTCTGAAGGCCCACATTTATTCTAAAATGTGTGCTTAATAAACTCTATAACTTTGTTTCACTCTCAAAAAAAAAAAAAAAAAAAAGAACTCTTAATTAACCTAAAAGAATGAGAAAGAAAACTTCCCTCCTCTTATTATTAATTGGTTGCAATGATGCCGAGCTCCAGGGGAAGCAGGGGGCAGGCCAGGGGAAAAGGATGGGTGGAGTGAGATTGGGTCACTAGAGGTTTGCAGAAGGCTGCAGAACAGGGGTAGAAACAGAGGAAGTAAGAGAAAAAGAAAAAACCGCAGAGGTTTATTCTATTCAAAGCCTTTGTACATGACATAGTCCAAATACTAGAGAGAAAAAGGACTGTGTATGGATTTTTAAATTTCTACTTTGGAGCCATGCAGCATTTCAACCACAAACGACGTTTACTGAGGGCCTACTGTGCCTGAAGTCACAGGGTACATAAATTACTGTTCTAAGACAGCTTTTGAAGAACATGAATTCACTTTCTCTTATGCCCTGTACCCAATCCAATGGGAACAAAGTACCATGCGCTTTGAAATGCTTCCTTTTCACAGAGGTGGGACCAGCAGTTTGCTACCACATGTTTTTTTTTTGTTTTTTTTGTTTTTTTTTTTTTTTTCCTGCTGTGCTGGGGATCCAACCCAGGACCTCATATAGGATAGGTGAGCACTCTACCACTGAGCTACACCTCAGCCCTACCTCATGACCTTAACTGCTTATGAAAACCCTGGCTTGTAGTTCCAGCTCCTCAGGAGGGTGGGGAATGGGGATCACTTGAGCCCAGCTGTTGGAGACCAACCTGGGCAACAGAGTGAGACTCTGTCTCAAAAAACAAAAACAAAATGAAAATAATGAAAGAATATATAGTCTATAGAAAGCTGCCTCTACCCTTGCAGCTAAAGGAACCCTCTTTGACACTTTTGCCCACTTGGTATTATTACACTTACTCACTTGCTGCTCATCAAATCTTGCACCATTTCTGGCACCACAGAAAACTTCAGCTTCTAATTCCTGGCTGGCCCTCTGGCTTCCCTCTATCTTTCCTTTCCTGCCTCTGCCTTGTCCAAGCTGTGTGTATCTCTTACCCCTTGGCTCTGCAGGAAAGAGACCTCCCCACCTAAATTGGTTGCTGCTGTTAGGTGCTGTTGAGTCAGGTCCGACTCATAGCAACTCTCATAGGATTTTCAATGGCTGATTGTTTCAGGATTGTTTCAGGAGTGGGTTGCCAGGTCCTTCTCCCATTTTTGCAGTGCTGGAATGGAACTCAGGGCCTCAGAGTAAGCAGAGCAACACTCTACCAACTGCACTAAACCCCAGCCCCACTATGTTGGTTGTTGTTGATGTTGTTAGGTGCCATTGAGTCGTGTCCGACTCATAGCGACCCTCATAGGGTTTTCAATGGCAGATTGTTTCGGGATTGCCTTGGGGGTGGGTTGCCATTTCCTTCTCCCATTTTTGCGGTGCTGGGAATCGAACTCGGGACCTCAGAGACTGCAGAGCAGCGCTCTACCAACTGCACTAAACCCCAGCCCCACTATGTTGGTTAGAACTCATAAAAATGAATAGGAACCTACCAAAAGACATAAATACTTTGATTTTTTACTATTTTTAAATGCTCACCATTGTTTTCCTTTCTTCCTTACAGTTTGTCTACAGCTATGAAATTGGATATGCCATACACCATGCTGCTCTTCAGCTGGAAACAGCTGGAAACAGGAAACAGAAGTATTGTCTCAGGAATGGCTTTGTGTAGTGTAATCTCTTGTACGCATCTGTGAGCCCACAGCAGAATGGGAGGGTGAGGCAAGTTGGAAAGTGAGCCAACTAACAAGAGGACTAAATTGTATCAACTCTTTCTCATCATGTGATTCATTTCCATGGCTCAGACTTTGAGGCACTTTAGGTACTACTGTTTACATTCTCCCAGTGGTGTTCACATGTGAATGAATACCTGCGAAGCACTTCCTACCAAAAAAACGAGTGACAAATTTGGCTTTCCTAGCTGAGGGGACTTCAAGGGGCTTTGAAGAGGCTAATATAAAAGTGATAGTTGGGAGCAGTGGTGCATGCCCATGATGCCAACAACTTGGGAAGCTGAGACAGGAGGATTGCAAATTTGAGGCCAGAGGCAGCCTGCACAACTTAGTGAGACTTTTTCTCAGATAAAAAACTAAAAAGGACAAATACAAATTTAAAAAGGAGCAAGAGATGCAGCTCAGTGGTGGAGCACTTGCCTAGCATACTTAAGGCCCTGGGTTCAACACCTAGTACTGAAGAAACAGAGCGGGGAGGGGTAAGTATGGTAACCTTACATGACTGGAAACCTGAGATCCATCCCATGGATAACTAAAACTTGCCTGAAAAGGAACATGTGGTCCCTCAGATGATAGCAAATAAACCTGGCATGGCAATGAACAACCTCTTCATAAAACTACAGGATTAGTAACTATTAAAAAAAAAAAAAAAGGAAGTTGGGCACCATGGCCTATAATCCCAGTGACTTGGGAAGCAGAGGCAAGAGGATCGCAGGTTCAAGGCCAGAGGCAGTCTTTGTAACTTGGCGAGACCCTGACTCAAAATAAAAAGTAAGAAATAGGCTCTGAGTAGCAGCCAAGTGATAGAGCACTTCCAAAATATGTGTGAGGACCTAGGCTCAATTCCCAAGTACCACAACAAAACAAAAATAAATAAAATAATTTTACTTTTTAAATATCTTTAAGTGATTCAAAGGGCTGGGATTTAGCTCAGTTGGTAGAGCTCTGCGCTGCAGTCTCTGAGGTCCCGAGTTCAATTCCCAGCACCGCAAAAACGGGAGAAGGGCCTGGCAATCCACTCCCAAGGCAATCCCAAAACAATCAGCCATTGAAAACCCTATGAGGGTCGCTATGAGTTGGATACTGACTCGACAGCACCTAACAACAACAACAACAAGTGATTCAAAATCCAAGAGATCCTAAAGGCTCCACAGAGAAAGGCAATCAAAATTATTTCTAAGGACATAGAAAATATTATTCCTACCTTCAAGTCACTTGTGATCCAGCTCAAAAGAGAAAACAGTCAAGAAAGCAAAGCCCTACCTCCAGGGCCTTTGCACTCTTCTTAGAATACTCTTCTCCTACATATCTGCATGACTCACTTCCTTTCTCCTTCAGCTGTCACCTTCTTAGTAAATCTCTCTGGGCACTCTTGCTAAAATTTTTACAATCTCACCTTGTCCCCCTTCCCTGCTCTACCTTCCACTCTAGCATTTATCACCATCTTACATACAACCCAAATGTATAAATACAAATATCTACTAAATTCCTCTTCCTTCTTTCCAGGATATAAATTTCAGAGGGCATGATTTTTGACTATTCTGTTCACAGGTATTTACTCAGCATCCAAAACTCTAAAACACCTAAAGCACTAGCAGGTGTTCAGTAATGATTTACTGAATGAGTAAGTGCTTGGTGCCTATTTCAGAGCAGGAACAGATCTGTGTAGCTGTAAAGATCACTGACAGAATATCAGGCTCCTCACAGGCTAGCAGGGTGGATCTAATGGACTAAGTCCTCAGGATTCTTAAAATTATGCCACCCTTTCTCATATAAAAAACTAAAATGGACAAATAAAAATTTAAAAAGGAGCTCAAGGTGACCCTTCTCGTTCTCTCTTTTCACAATTTTTAATTAAATGCTCACCAAGTATCAAGCCCCAGGGTAGGCCTGGACCAAGGCTAAGAGATCCTGCCTATGGGTAGGGTTAACCAAAACCCTCAGTTGCAGAAGAAAGTCTCCCTGCAGGGAGGAGCTGGACTATTTGTACATCCACAGACATGGGCCCTCCAGCCCCAGCCCTCCACCAGAACTGGCAGAACATAGCCAATCTGCTGAGCCTGAGCAGGCAATCACAAACAAATGCACGTCATGGGGACAGTGGCAGATTAGTGGGTTTTATCAGAGATGCAGTTCTATCTTTTTTGTCTTTAATAAAATATTATAAAAATACTATACTTTAAAAAAAAATCACTCAGTATCTCATCCCTGCTAACCATTTCCTTTTATTTCCTGTTTTCTTCCAGGCCATTTCCATATGCCATCCACATAGTTATAACCTTCATATGGCCTACATTCCTATCCTTAACAGAGGGCAGCAACTAGAGAGAAAGCACCTGGACCCATTGGGGACAGAAGACCTGCCAGCAAGGTCCTGAGGCCACCGGTATCTGAAGGGTCTGGACAGCTGCAGGCTCCTGTTGAGCTCAGGAAGCCTGCTTAAAGCCAAGGCCATGACTACCATGCGGTGGCACATCCCTGCAGGAAAGGAAGAAGCCATGAAGGAGCCCAGGAAAGCTGCTGGCCCCTAGTCGCCTTTTGAGGCTCCCAGGGCAGATGCCTAGGCCTCCCTCTGAGAGATCATGAGGTGGGGCCAGGGCTTCGCTGCACTTTTGCTTTAAGTCCCTCAGCTAAGCAGATTCTCTCCCGCTTTGCCAAAGGAAGTGAAATTGGTACGGTTTGCCTGTAACTGTCAGAATTTTAAAAGCTTATGCTCTTTGACCTAGTAATTCCACTTCTAAGAATTTCTTCTATGGAGATATGTGCACATTGTCTGAAATGAAGCAGCTATGAAGATAGGCAATGCAGCAATGTTGATGTAGTAAAGAATAGAAACAACACACATGCCCAAAAAGGTTTAGTCTTAAAACTATCGTGTATCTGGACTATGAATACTCTATAACTTAAAAAAATCAAACAAACAAACAAAAAAAGAAAGTGCAGTGTGAACTGAAGTGGAAGCAGCTCCATGATTAAGTTAAAAAAAAAAAAAAGCAAAAGAATAGAAAGTGTGCAGAGCAAGGGGCCCTTGGTACAACGTAACCTTGTACACACACGTCATCTCTTAGAAATTAGGAACAGGGTGACTGGGAAGTGGGCAGTAGGGAGGTTTGCTTTTCAGAACAGTTTATACCTTTTATGTTTTGTTGTTGTACCAAGTGCACACATATCTCTATTAGAAACAAAAAGTTCCAATATTAATTCTGATGTTTGCAAAGATTGAATCTATGTGAATGAGGAACACAGTAGACTCCTCAGGAGGGAGAGGAAATATGTCCCTTAGAAAACTAAAAGCCATTTGGCAGAAGGCAACGATGTTTGCCTGGGGTGGGCACAGGTGGGTATGGTTGGATTCAAGCTACAAACAGGTTAGTCAAAGGGACATTCAACCTGATTGCCACAGTTGTACAAGTGAGCCTGGTTCCTACCCCTTCTGATGAAACCCCAAAGACAGCGGTCTCTGTTCTTCTCTGCAGTCTCATCACCTTTGGGCTGAGCTGTGGTTCAAGCTCTTGGATTCTGACACTTCTCCACTGTCTTGGTTCTTGCTTCACCCCTCTCTGTTAGTTTCTCCAAACCTCTAGCTTTGGCTTTGTCTCCTCAGGCCTGAGACTTCTCTACCTACCCCACCTCCAGCAGCCTAGTTTTGCAGATAAGATCTTAACCAGCCATCTTCAGCCTCCACATC
Source organism: Pedetes capensis (assembly GCA_007922755.1). Taxonomy (NCBI): domain Eukaryota; kingdom Metazoa; phylum Chordata; class Mammalia; order Rodentia; family Pedetidae; genus Pedetes; species Pedetes capensis. The sequence goes on from VMDO01004092.1 coordinate 120,287, forward strand.
TCAGGTGACAATGCGCCTCTGGCGCCCCTTCACAGTATTTCCCATGTTCCCCCTCCCATGTTTTTTCTGTACACAGCTCAGTCAACCTCCTTGAGCTGCCTCCAGCTCTGCTCATGTCTGTTCCCAGCATCCTTTTCCTCCCCTAGCATACTCTGCATTAAATTATTAGTGTCTCAAAACAGAGCCTGTTAGTCTTCACAACACCACCTTTCTGATCTCATAGTTCATCAAAACACTTCTTCCCCTCTCATCATGTCTGCATCTCTTTCTGCAGGTCCATTGCCTGTGTGGGCCTACATTCGTATTTAACTGGAACCTCTGCCTTCCAGAGGTTTACCCTGAATGAAGACCTATTTCTACTATGTAAGAATATAGACAGTACTTAAATGCACAGGATGTGCATTCAGACTCTAGGTTTAGATTCTTATCTCTGATAGCTGCATAATTAGAAGTGTGACCTTGACAAATTACTTCTCTGGGTCTCATTATTTTCCCCTGCAAAATGGGTGAAATAGCAATACTTGCCCCATTAGGGGGATTATGAGTATTAAAAAAAGGTATAAAATGCTGAATGTAGAGTTTGGTTCATATCAAGTTTTTTAAAAAATGGCTATTTTGTTCCTATTTTTACTGCAGCAAGTGATTTGGTTTTGTTTTTTCTAGACTATGTCCCTTGGTCTTATACCAGGTACTAACACTATCGTATGAACCTAATATATAGCAGCTATGTCTACTGGACCAACATGTGTATATGGAAGTCATTTCTGGCACATTTGATTCACATGATCTCATTTGGTCCTTAAAAAAGCCTGGGCCAGAGGCCAGGTAAAAGGTATCAGTCCTATTTTACAAAGGCTGAAACACATTAAGTAGTTTTTCCAGAGTTACTTAAGAAGTGATGAGTGAGGGCATATCTAACCTAGGGATCTCCTCGCTCTTTCCATCAAATCATATAGATGGGTTGGCAAACTTTTTCTACAAGGGCCAAATAGTAAATCATTTGGGCTTTATGGGCCACGTGCTTTCTCTGTCTCATATTCTGCTTTAAAAAAAAAAAAACTCTTTAAATATGTAAGCATTATTCTTCGCAATAGGCTGGTGCAAAAAGAGCTCATGAGCTACCTTTGACCCAAGGGTTATAGTTTACCAACAGCTGATAAAGATACATTCCTATATATAAAAAAAAAAAAAAAACCCACCTAATGACATGGGTCAACTTGAGAAATTTTACCCTTTGTGAGCAATCATTAATATTTATCAAATGGATCCTATGTGGGAAAGATTGTTCCAAGTGTTGTATATGTATTAACCCATTTAGTCCTCTCAGAGACACTGGTTGGTGGTACTATTGTTGGCCCCATTTTATGCATGGGGAAATTGAGACACGGAGAGATTAAGGAATGTTCTCAAGGTCACCTGGCTGGTAAGGAACAGAGCTGGGATTCAAATCCAAGCAGGTGAGCCCTAGAGCCTGTGCACTGAACCACTTGCACCAACTGGTGTGGCTATTTGGGAAGGTGGGGAGACCCAAAACCCCTAGAAGCTTCTGGAATAAGTGTGTCTCAAACCATTCACCTTGACACTGAGGGGTGTGGACACATGCCACCTGTGTTCCACAAAGCATTACCAGGCTGGAAACCTGTAGTGGCTTTCCTTCATGCCATTACAATAGAGGGTGCGGATGAGACTGCAGAGGCATCTTGATTTGAGAAAGGCGCTTGATTGGATCTCATTAAATTTTAATCATAAACTGAATTCAAAATAAATTGAAAACTGGTTGACAGAGCACAAACAAAGGGTGATGATAAATGGCAATGCATCTAGAGGGGGGATACCTTCCAGGGGCCGCCTCTGAGGCAAGGACGGATGGGATTTAATGAAGGTGTTGTGTCCCTGGAAGAAGACAAATAGCATAGCAACGAACAGAAAAGGGCAAGAGTGAGCAGCCTGAGTAATTAATAAACCACATTTACAGCTCCTAAATAATCAAGGCTGGGTGCTCACCAACTGCTTGGATTTTATTTATTTATTTGTTTATGTATTTATTTTTAGCATTCTTTTTGGGTTAACAATATGGTTGAAGAGTCCTAGAGACACACAGCATGAATATTTCAGGCAGACATACAAAGTAAACATAAATTTACAGTTGGGAGGATCCTCAGATCCAATTTGGATCAGATATTTTCAACTGCAGATTCTCAAGAACTTATTTCATTCCTCAGAGTAAGTTTTTTTTAGTACTGGGAGATACCTCACACATGCTTTGCAAGTGCTCTACCACTGAGCTGCACCCCCAGCCCATTTTTCACTTTTTATTTCGAGACAGGGTCTCACTAGGTTACACAGGCTGCTCTGGCCTCGAACTCACAATATTCCTGTCTTTGCCTGCCAAGTTGCTGGGATTACAAGTGTGCACCACCATGCCCTGTTGGAGAGTAATTTTCTATGTGCCTAAAAGACACAGATTTAAAAAAAAAAAAAAATCTGCAAACTCATTAACGTTCTTTGTTTACTGCCCAAATGCTCGCAAATTTCCATAACATTGATTTGCTTAGTGGAAAGTTGGTTTTGAGAGAACCCTTTGGCTCAGATTCAAACTTGAGTAAACAAGTGCTTCCAAGTTTACTTGAGAATTCCCAAGATAGTTCTTCCATTAGTTTTGCCAAAATATTTGAAGCAATGTGGGCCCTGGAGATCAGAGGACATTCACAAGCCTCTGGACATAGCCCTGCCCAGGAAGACTCAAGTCAGGCCAACCCAGTCAGCGTGAATGGACTCCAGGAAGTTGGTGCTGGGACCCTCTCACTGCTCAGGAGGAGGAGGTGGACTATCAGAAACAGACTGATGCTGCCACATCGGCAGCTGGAAATAAACATTTAGAGAACAACCTCAAACCAGCCTGGTTCTTTTGTTGTCATAGTTTTTCTCTTTGGTTTTTGTCAGATAAGATGGTTTGGGCCCTCTAATTCAATCCAGGCCTTGGAGTGAAGCAACAGAAGGGAGCAGAAGAGAGGAGTGTGGAAGAGGAGCGAAGTGAGGAAAGTGGAAAAACCCAGAAGAAAAAAAATTTGCCCATTATAAGGGAACTTAGTTAACTAATAATCTAGACCTATGACGTGTATGGGAAAGGTCAGGTGGAAGGAAAGGGGAAGAATGGATACAGGGAAAAGGCGAGATCATTCAGGGTAAGCCAGTGGCCAGGATGTTTAGGCAGACAGCTCAAAATGGGAAGAGTTCAGGGATGGGAGGGAAACCTGTTGACCCTGGGAGAGGAAAGGGAAAAACAACCCTGGGCACAGGACAATGCGGCAGAGGAGAGCCAAGTTTCCCTCACTGCTGTGGAGCTGCCAGGGCCCCAGGCAGCCTGGGTCTATGGGGTGTGGGGGCGGGGCACATGGCCAGGGGGCTCCCTACCAAATAGCTTGATTTCAGCTGCCTCATCACAGAGCCAAGCCAAACTGGCACAGCTCTAGGGACCTCCAAGTGGATAAAAGGCCCCTCTCCCTCCACCAGGTTACAGCTCTGGTCCCCAGGAAGGTCTGGGTGCACACGGGCTTACACACAGGCACCGAGGAGGTAGAGCACTTGGTCCCGGAGCACATGTGGACTCTGGGAGGCCTGCTGGGCATGAGACAAGGAATATCGGAGAGGGAAAGGACAGCCTGGGTTTCAAGAACTAAAAATATCTTGGTGACAATGCACTGGGGAGAAACAGGAGAGGCCCAGGGGAGGGCTTCTTGATTCCAATCCTCAGATGCTTTCTCACGGAAGGCCTGCCGGATTGTTTTGATAAGGAAATGTGATCAAACATTGGGGGTCATTTAGCTGGATCTGAAAGGAATTGAAAGTTTAATATGCCTCATCTGTGCTCTTTTTGCCGCAGCAGTTGCCTGCAATTCCTCTATGTATGTTTTTAAAGGCTAATCTAAAATTGCCTACAGCAGAAAAATGATTTGAATTCAGGATATATCTTAGATTTCCATTCTGTGATGTGTAAAACATTGATTTAATTTAGACAAACTACCCCGCCATACTCTATCTTGTTAAAAGATGCCTGCAAATTCGACTTTCTCTTCTTTTGATTGCCAGAGCATTTGAAAATCACCAACCCTTTAATCCTGGGAGAAGCAGGCTTTAACACTTTCAGTTTTTGCACCCTCTGAAAATGAGCATCTGAGTTGGGAAGCTTTTCTCCAGCATGTTGTCAAATTATCCAGGCCTCACTCCTAGTTAGCCCACCCCACACCATCAGCAGAGCAGAGCAGCCACATCATCCATCTCTCGATGCTAGTCATGCAATGACTTGGAGCAGCAGTACCAGATTAAGAATAACTGTGCTGGGGCGTTGATGGATCACAGCGAAGCTGGCAACTGAACAACAGTCTGATTTCAGATAATGAGGCATCGTGATTTGAAAATTAAAAAATCAGGAACTTAGCACAGGTGAAACATGTTGAAATTCCTGTCCTCTCGTCCCAGAGGAATACATAGAACCATCTCAAAACACCAAGAGACCTGTACCAGGGCCTTGATATTCCACAGAAAGCTTAGCAACATCAGAAGCCCTAAAATCAGCCCATCCCACTCATCCAGAGACTGTTGGAACTGTATAGACAGTGAGTAATTGCCCAAAAGAAACAATAGCAATTAAAAAAAAAAAAAAAAGCTATGGTTTGGAAAAGGTTAAGGATTCTGTGTAGCCACCCTCTACTACTAAGTCTAATCATAGTCATCACCCTTACATGGTGTAGACTGTTTCCCTGCTCCCTTCCCCCTTAAAGACCCCACACACACACTGCTCTAGCCAGGAGAACTTTCCTGCACCATCTATGTCAGTCCCCGGCTTTTGGAGCAGGGCTCACCTGCTAATTCTCTGGCCTGCCTTGACTCTGAGCAAATACCGGGGCGATGCTTCCTGGGTAACCCAAATGGAACATGAACTAATTCAAGAAATCCCCTTGTTTCCTCCTATCTGGTTAGAGCCAAAAGTGACGCCTCAATTCTAGGCAGCCCTCCTGCAGAGCCAGGTCTGCCCAGCCTCCCCCAGCCTATCCACAGCTGCTTTACCTTTGGCCTGGAGAGCACAGGAGGGCAAACTGAAATCAAAGACACTTACAGAGAAGCAGCTTGGGCACCTACCTATCAGGCATCAAAAGTATGCTGGCTTCTGGGCACTAGAAAAGTAGAGATAAACAAAGGCCTTTTCCTCAAGGCGGGCTAACCAACTAGTTTGTTGTTGTTAGGTGCCATCCAGTTGGTATCTGACTCATAGTGACCCTACGTACAACAGGAAAACAGGCGAAACAGTATTGTTATTGCTTCTCTGATATTCATAGGGTTCTCAATGGCTGATTGTTTTTTGGGAGTGGGTTGCAGGGCCCTCCTCCCAAGCCTACAGCATCTGGTGTTCCCAGGCAGTCTCCCATCCAAAGACTAATAAGGCCCAACCCTGCTTAGCTTCTGAGAACTTACAGGTAGCAGGAGGTAAATTTTATATGTGTAATAATCAGTAAACAGAAGAAGGACATAGCATTCCACTCCAGAAGCAATCCCGAAAAACAATCAGCCATTGCGAACCCTATGAAGGTCTCTATGAGTCAGACTTGACTCAATCACACCTAACAACAATCAGTAAACAAAACAAGTCTTCTAAGACCACTCATTATAGCTACCCCTCTGGGACTACCCTTGCCTTGTTTCGTTAGAAAGGAATTTAGACATAATCATGTTAGTACACACAGGTGCAAACACACACAGGCACGCACACATCCACACACACTTTCCTGATGAAGAAATCCAGGCCTAGGAGAGCCAAAGTGAATTGCCTAAGAGACGGAATCACACAAAGTGGAATGACAACTTAGAAACAAATTCCCTGTCTCTTTTTAAACTATTTATTTGGTATCTTTTTCTCCCATTGCTTTAAAAAATTATTCTAAGAAGTCCACGTTGAACCTGGAAGTAACAAGAAGCTTGATCAGCTTCTAGAATCCTGTGTGTGGCCCAAAGCTTCATCCAGCACCAGCAAATACTGGTTGCTTGAGAGGAGTGGAGGGCTGGGTGGAGAGGGCTGGGAGACAGCCCCGCCCAGAGCAGAGGGGCTTTCCTGGACCACGAATATAGTGTTGATTTTTTTTTTTTTCTTTCATGCATGAAACCAGGATAGAGAAAATTCTGGAGCTCTCCTTCCCGCTCGGCCACTGACGTGTTCTGGGGCTGGAAGCCAATTACTTAATCCTTGCTATCACGGGCTCCCTCCTCGGAGAAATGGGGCTTGAATTCTTGACCGACACTAGTGGGGACACTAAGTACCCAGGCAAATGATTCCCAGGCAGCTTGGAAACATATCGGTGTGTGTGCCTCCTCTCCTCCGAGAGTTAAGCTCTAAGCTCAGCTCGTCTGTCTGAAACACTAAACCAGCAACATATTCTTGCTGCAGAAGCTGTCATTTTTCAGCCCTAGCTGGTCTCCATACCGACAAGTTAAAGGCAGGGAGACAAGGGCAGAGGGGAGCAGGGGCAGAGCAGTTCAGCAAAGGAGAAAGCTGTGTGGAAAGTGGGTCAGTGGTTAAGAAGTGGGAGAAGGCAGGCATCACTAAAATCACTTACCTTCGTCCACCACGGACAGGCCTGGAGGGGTGGTCGCGATCTCTGCTCTCCAGTCTCCACCTTGGGTGGCTCTCACCCTCCCTCACCCTCGCCAGGCCCAGGTAAGCTGTCGAACAAGCTCTGAAGCCGGAAGTGGAAGTTGTATGCAAATCTCTACAGAGTCGAGGAAGGAGGAAGCCTCGGCTCAGAAGTCTCCCTGTAGGCAGTGAATCAACAGCTGAGAAGTCACTTTATTTCCTAAAACAGAAACCTCCTTCATTCACCAGAAAGAGCCAGTGACCAATTAGGCTGTATTTTTGTTTTCACCACCCAGCTAAGAATCAGTGAGGAATGCCCGGGCCTCTGGGTCATTGCAGTGCCCTGCCTGCCTGCCTGCCTGAGAAGGTGACTGGGGAGGAGAATGAACTTATGCATTAGCAGCTTCAAATGAGGAAACTGGGGGCAGATAATGGGGAGAAATAGGAAGCCAGAGCTTCTATCTCCCAACTGCTTAAAATATCAGCATTTGCTGCCCATACACATGGAGGGGGGGGTCACTGTCCATTCCCTTGCACATCCGTGCATGTGCACGTATGTGCAAGGGAGCACATGCATGCACACAAACACACACATACACAGTCTTCCTCTGGCTTCCCTTCCCATTTCATTACCTCAAGTTTATTTCTTCCCCTTTCCTTCCCATTTTTAAATCAATATCCTACTGAATTTATTGCACCATGGTGGATGCTGGAGACAAGATGATACCACAGCAATGTGTATAAAAGCAGTGGACTTTGGAGGCAGGAGAGGGTGATGGGAACCATGCCAGACAGAGCTTTGGAATTGGAAGGACTGGGTATGAACTGAACCATGCCACTGGCTGGCAGGGCTCCTGCTGGACTTGTCTGCCTGTTGAAGAAGTGTGAGGATGAGCCAGTCCGTGCTGCTGGCTATCTCTCTGCCCTCAGATGGAGGACAGGCCCCAGACTCAAATTGTGCCAGGTTCTACTTAAGCATGACACCTGGAGCAGGTGGTTCAACATTCTACAAGCAAAAGGAATGTCCCTTGTTTTAAAATAGTGTAATACGGGTAATATACATTTTGCTGTATCTTTGGTCTGGGATTTAGCTCAGTTGGTAGAGCGCTATGCTGCAGTCTCTGAACTCCTGAGTTCAATTCCCAGCACGACAAAAATGGGAGAAGGGCCTGGCAATCCACTCCCAAGGCAATCAGAAACAATCAGCCATTGAAAACCCTATAAGGGTCGCTATGAGTCGGATACCGACTCGACGGCATCTAACAACAACAACAACAACATGGAAAAGTTGTTCTGAGATGTTATTTAGTGAAAAATGTTATCTTACTTTTGTCAATACCATATGAAAATATACATACATCTGCCCATATATAGATTTATGTTTATTTACCACTGGACCTCAGCACCTAGGACACTTCCCAGAACATTGTAGGCAATTGCTATATACCTGTTAAGTGATCAAGTCAGAAACATCTGGAAGGATCATGCCAAACTGTTTAGTAGTGGTCACTTCAAGAGAATGGGATTGAGGGAAATACATAAGAATAGAGGATTTTAAACCATACACACATGTGAGCTGTTTGATTGTTTTTTTCCACAAGCATGCAGTAATTTTTCATTTAGAAAAAGTATTAACATTTTGAAGTATTCATTACCTTAGCCTTGAACTTCCTGCTTCAAAGTTATTATTAGAATAATGTTTTTTTGGGGGGGTAGGAGAAAATAGTATTCTTTGTGGGATGGTGGGTACCATGATAATTTGAAAAGCTATCGGTGGTAAGAGATAAGAACCAAGAAGGAAAGAAAAATAGCATGGGGAGGAAACAGAAGGGAGAACAAGGAAAGGAGAGAGGTGAAAATATTTTTCACTTCTCATAAATTCCCTTAAAAGGACTGGGGAGAGCTTTGAAGGTGCTTTAGTCAAGTTCTGCCTTTGGAACACGTCCATCAGGAGGAGCTAGGGGAGCCTTTTCTTCCCGCTCTCCACTGACTGTACCTGGGTTGTGGGGCCCTTGGGCCCTGCGGGGAGAGCATCAAGTGCCGAAGCACCGCAGTTAATAGCTGTTAGCTGGGCCTCTTCCTCTCTACATTGGCGAGAGCAGGCACTTGGGGGAATGAGTTAATGGCTCCTTCCTGGGAGCCTCTGCTGGGGCCCCTCCTGACAAGCAGCCTGAGGATGTAAACTGTTTACAGAGACTGTCCTGGAGCTGGGAACTTCTGGCTGAACATGCCTGAGGTGGTTAGAGTAGAAAGTGGTTAACAGGGGGATGAGAGGAAGTGCAGGGCAGAAACACCTGCACTTTCACAAGCAGCCTTTTCATTGCTATCCCAAGGGGCAACTCTTCCCTGAGGACTTAAGCCACTCAGCTGGTCCCTGGAGAAGGATTCAGGCCCAGTGCTGCCTCACTTCCAAGTGGATGTTTCTCCTGCCTCCATTGCCAAGCCGAGGTCTGGGTTTCCCATGTGCTTGGGTGGGGCCCAGGTAATTTGTTTCCTTTGCACAACTCTTGACAATGCTCAAGAGAGAAAAAAAGGTGTTGGCAATGAGAGGGCGGGGTTGTGAGAGGCAGGTCCCTCTGGATCTGTCCACAGGGTGGCTGCTGTAGAAGTCACAGAAAGTCCAGCCGTGGGCCAGCCTTCTCCCTCCTGCTCATAGTCCAGGAGGAGAGGATTCCTGCTGGCGGAGTCCTTGCATCTGCTGTGTCTTCATCAGTTTGGGTTGCTCTGTAACAGAATACCACAGACAGACAGGGAGGCTAAAAGAACAAACAATTATTTCTTAGAGTTTACAAGGCTGGAAAGTCCAAAGGCAAGACACCGGCAGATTTGGTGTGAGGTGAAAGTCCACTTCCTGGTTCAAAGATGGCCTTTTTCTCACCTTGTCCTCATAAGGCAGAGGACCAGGGTGCTCTCTGGGGTCCCTTTTACAGGAGTGCTAATCCCTTTCATGGGGGGCTTCACTGTCATGATTAATCACCACTTAAAGGCCTTACCTCCTAATAGCATCATAATGGTGATGTTCTTAGGTGCTATTGAGTGGGGTCTGACTCATAGAGACCCTCATAGAGCTTTCAATGTCTGATTGTTTTGGGTTTGCCTCAGGAATGGATTGCCACATCCTTCTCCCGTTTTTTGCAGTGCTGGAGATTGAGCCCAGGTCCTCAAGAGTGCAGCGGGGCACTCTACCAACTGAGCTAAATCCCAGCCCATAATGGTGATAGGAGTTCATAAATTTCAGGCAGGGTCAGAGTAACGGGGCCTGGAAATAGAGAACTACTGAGGCAAGGCTGTCACCAAGCAACCAATTAGGTCACCTAAGCTTTGGTCAGATCATGTGAATTTCATTCTCCTAAGTCCTGTTCTTCAAAAGTCACAGGTAGTATCCTGCTCAATAGTCATCAGATCAATTAATCTTTAGGTAGAAACAATGGAATAAGTTCCCAGCCTCTCAAGGACAGATAGCTTAAAACCGTGTAAAAACTCCAAAGCAACAGCCCTATCTGGCCACCCAGTCAGGACGCCTTCCATTCATACAGAGGCTTTGTCTATCTTCTCAATAAAATCTTCTTTGCTCTTGCTTGTCTTTCCTATTCTTGGGTCTGTGGACCCAGAAGTCTGGCATCGGGCACCTGAGGAGAAACCTCTGGTCTCAGTCGGGGTTGTGGGATTTCAACATATGAATGCTGTCAGGGAGGGGGCTGCTCACATAAACATTTAGTTTATAATACTTAGTATTTTGGCACATAATAAGATAAAAGTCAGCTTCCCCCATCCCATAAACAAAACTAAACCAAATCATGGGGCCTAATGCTCAGACACTATCCTATAGCACTGATCTGTGGAAGAAGGCTTCAGTCCTTGGATAAACCCCGATTTTCCACTTTTAAGGCTATGATTATAGGTGCTGAGATGGCAGAGCAAACGGTCACAGACCACGAGGGAGAGAAGACAGCCACCATTTTGCCCTTCCCTGAGAATAGCCCTTGTTCACAGGGTCCCAAGAGTCAATCTCTCCCCTCAGAGGAGCGGCCTCTGGGGCCAAGGAAGAAGTGCCAGCCTCTCAGCATCTGTCCTGCCCTGGACGATGGTTCCAGTCCCACAAGTATTACTGAGCACTGGTCTGATTTCCCTATGCCCTGGGCACTGAGAATTCAAACAGAAAGATTGCCGCCATGTTCCTGGATCTCTTTCAGATATACATACTGTAGCAAAGTGGTGGCTCCAGACCAACCAGCCACTAGGTAAAGCTGTGGCTGCTTCAGTCCAAAGATGCTTCCAGGCCTGGGCAGATACCAGATCCATCACCACCCTCTTCTCCATCCCGCCCCCCCC